>JAJLYH010000022.1:92219-120132 GCA_030571675.1 Arxiozyma telluris | reverse complement strand
TACCCCTGGCCTAGTTCCTCAATAATCAAAGGCCTCTTGTCAAGATCTGATATAATTATCACTCCCTGGAAATCCTCCAATCAGGTTCAATACCTTATACTAATCACCGCGCACGTGATAGTACCAATCCTCCACCCAGACACTCAGGTGTTACCCGCGGGATTGCGTATCTACTGGACTTCCAGTTAGGTTCCTTACAGTCTTTTCCAATGTCCAAAACTAGAAATTATTACGTAGATCTACACTAAAACAGTTTAGCAATACGGCATATATTATGAATTATAGGAAATACACACAACTTTGAAAAGAACAGCCCACATAGATATTGAGCACTGTTACTTTCTCTCTTTATATATTACATTGATATTTACAGAGAAAACAAAATATAATCCTGTTGCTTTTTTGTTTATTCTGGGATATTTTCCAGATGTTAAAAGAGCAGCTCCTGGATTGTTCTATAAACACTTTTTACTTTTCAATGATCTAAAAGACTAACAGATCTAGAATCACAATTTGCAACGGAATAATAATATCCAAGAACAAACATTTATCATGTTATTATTACTCTAGAATCATTTTGCAATTCTTAATATAAATATATAATTATCTAAGATAGACTATGAGAAGTGTTTGTTGCATTCTACAATTAACATAAATACTGATTTTTTACCACTCTTTATTTGTTTATTTACAGAATTATCCCTGGTTGTTGTTTTTGCGAGAAGATTATTCATAAATCTTATATTTTCTATTTAACTTAATACTTGAACTCATCCCTACATATTAAACTAGTTCTTCTTTTAAATATCTTTATTAAGTTGCTTCCAATATAATACACATACATCATTACTTAACTCCAATGTTCTGACTTAAATCCATAAAATTTTTTCTATTAGGAAGAAGAGATACACAATATTATACTTGATCAAGATAACACATCTATCTAAAAGAAAGGAATATTAACCATTAATAGTTTCAATTAATGTTTTTTTTACCCTTAACAGGAAGGATATAGTTATCACACATCATACCATATGTTTTACTCAAATATGAATCTGTACGTAAATTATAACTTATAAAAAGAGCAAATACAAGATTATATACATCTCGTGGAATATTGACAATAACAGATCTATCAATAGGATATAGTCACCAAGAATAGGGATGTCCTTTCCCTGAAATTATTCTAAGAATAAACAGCTAATATATTCGATACCGTTAGATTATCTATTATGATACCATAATATTACAGAAATGAAAAATTGGATGTATCTTTATAGTGATATAAATATTTCTACAGTTACCAATATGTCAACTGAATTTACTACTACCATCCCAATATGCGTATCTATCAAGATTATTATCATTAATATTTTAGAGTTAGCTCTAAATACAAATATTTTTAGTAGTATTAAAATATTATCGACTCAACTCATCTTCACGTAAACATATATAACTTTCTTTACGTAAGTTATATTTTTTGGATTCTTTTTATACAAGTCTATGGTTTTTACAATTATTAAATTAAATACACTTAAGTTTCTAACGGTTAAAATATAGTAAAATATGATAATATTATATGTTCTTATTTACTCTGCCACTTTTTCAACCACTGATTAATATACTTAAGAGTGATATTTATAAAGATAATGTTCTAGATATTTTTTAAACACCACAGTTTATTTTTATTTACTAAATAATTTTTATTCAGTTATATTAGACCAATATTTTTTTTTTTGAATTGCTTTCTGTTTGTACTTGGAATATAGATGTATAAGTTCTTATTTATTAAAGAATCTTTGAAAATATGCATTTCGGGAAATATAATAAACATTACTAGGAATATTAAATTGTTTGATTTACATGTTTCAATATATTCTTACGGAAATTATATGCCATATATTTTGATTATATAATCTATATGTTTAATCACACACAGAAATGTTTCTCTTTTAAGTCAATTCATATTTTCTTTTAAAATAATCAATAACTTTAAAAAATTTCTAGTAATCTATAATATATCAATGTCTTATATTCGTAATATGTCACTATTGATATATACTTTATTTTTTTAAAAAAAAAGTGGTGAAGCTATATATTTTCAAAATGACCCATGTCTTTTTTTTTAGAATATTAATATATTTCTTACGCTCAAATTAGTCTCAAAGTCATGTGACTATCAATAATGAACTTACCTGCTCTTGGCAAAAAGCATCTAGGTATAAACCAATCTATTTATTTCCATTATGATATTCATATAATGATTTGTATACAATGGGATAATATTCTGCATGTGTTATAAATCACATAACAACATGGATTTTAACAGTTTGATTGAGACTTAAAATATCTCTAGAGTATATTCAACCCACAAAATTATGACAGTTTAATGTTCTTTTAAGGTAAATACTATTGAATTTTGCGCTAATCACCTAATCAAAGATTGTTTGATTTATTAGATTAGTGAATATACCATTTTCCTTATATAGTTTTCATTAAGTTATTTTCAAAATCATAAAATATAATCTCTTTCTCCTTATATCCTAATTTATTGTCAACCATAGTCAGTTTAAAACCTTCTATTACTTCAGATTATCAAAAATTCCTGTTACCAAAAACTAATGTACACTAAATCATATAAATAAGAGCATCAATTTCCAAATTTTTATTGTCTCTTTACAACAACAACTAATAGTCACTTTAGTAATTCCGATAAAAACATTAAATTAAATATGATGGAAAACTAAAGCATACCGTTACTGATAAAGTTCGAAACTTTTATTATGATAGTATAAAGAATTCTTAGATTACAGAACATAACCCAGAAGGATCTTATAGAGATATTTCTTCCAATTTTATTCAGATTTTATTCTGGATAGCAAAATATGCAATGTTATTAGTTAAGCTTTTATTTAAAATATTAAGCTACAATCTGGTGTGGAAGTGAATAACCATTTTTTAGTCAGCCAATAATATATCTGATAAGATCTTAATGCAGCAAAATGCTCATGTGAAAGAACAGTAATACTATAAACGAAACGATACAACTTTATGGCTGATGGTATTGTCTTAATAGAGCTGAATTAATTGGACATTTATTTTAATTTAATCGTTAGGATTAACATCTATTGCAGCATATGCACAAACAATTATTTTTTGTAATAGCTTGGATCTTTCCTGCTACCTAAAGTTTTTCCAGAAGATGTTGGTGATTATGACAATAAATGATAGAAAAGTTGTATATACCGTAAGAGTCTTGAGAAACTTGTTCAATTGGAATTTTGTAAACTTTTACAAAAACTAATTATTATTTTTTCTGTTCAAGAAAGATTAAGGCAATCCAGTTTTAAAGTTATGATGCATTTTATCCATGTGGTGAAGGGAAATTTCTCCAACTAGTTACTAACAAAAGCATCCGATCACCAATTTAGAACGACTATAAACAACAATTACCTCTTTCTCTCTTCTTGTCTAGCAAGTTTAATATAGTACTAATATTATCAACATTAAGAACACTACACATAAAACTATTAAAAACAGAAGCTATTGGTGATATGTTCCTATATATACATGGATTCTAATGTGGATAAACGTTGCATGGAGATAAAAGTTAAAAAGACTGGAAACTTCTCTTCAATCTATTCTCGTTGTCAGTCCCATATTTGCCCTCGCTGTAACACCAATGACAGAGACAATATCCCCTCTGCTGTTTATTTCTTTGACTCTTTTCTTCTGTTTTATAGATAAGCTTTTTTTTTTGTTCTCTACGAACGAAAAAAAATTAAAGGATTTTCTTCAAATATTCTTTAAACTGTCATAACCAAGGAGTATTTACACATTACATATTTATTTTATGCTCCAACAAAGCTTAGTTTTCACTTAAAACTAAAGTAAGATTGCTGTATTATTAATCTACTGTACTTTTGCATATCTATTCCCCTGATCTTCTGAAGTTAATTGCATACACAACGGTTAATTTAATGATTGTATCAAAAATTTTAAGATCTCCTTTTTAGAGTTATCTTTTGATTGCATTACCTAATATTTCTTTGAGTTCCTTTTCACACTCCGTATTCTACTTTGCATATTGCAATATATATACTAGTACCTATTTTGTCGTTTGATTTTGCATATCTAATGTTTAAATCGTCTTTGCAACGAATGTCTGTTGCAAGATTCCATGTATCTTGCGCAAAAGCTACTAACCAATTTGTGGCTCCGATTAAATATAATAATGACCAACTTTGGGAATCATCAAGATTGAATTTGATAAAGTATATTGAAAATAATGTGGATTCATCAGCTTATATAAATCATAATATCAGCATCAATAAAAAGAATGATCCATCTTTTAAAAAATTCCCTAAGTTAGTACAGAAATATTGGGCCTCCTTACCATCATTAAATTATTCACATAACAATAGCAGCAATGTTGGGAATCAATCTTTACTTTCAACTGTTAATATTGATAAATTCATGGTATTTATAAAACAAGGATGGAATTCTTCTCCAATAATAAGATCACTTTTCAAAAGAGAATTGATTTATAATTCGAATAATATTGAATTAATTAATAAATTACTATTGAAATTAAAATTTACAACTTCTAATAAACCAATATCTAAACCTTCTGATATTCTACGATGGTGTATTGATGATTCCTTATACCATAATGATATAATTACAGCCATTGATATTTTCCTGTTATATTATAACATTCATAAACCTACAGAGCCTCCAAATTTGAATGATGTTAAAAATTTGATATCAAAACTAAAATATCAAAATCCAAAATATGATAATATCCATTTAAAAAAATTGATCCAAATTTATCACTTATTAGGATCTTACGATTTATCTTTAAAATTATCTGATTTTGAAGTTTTGATGTTTTGCAATAAAGCATTGGCGCCTGATATGGATCCAGTAATATCCAAAACAATATTAACTGTTTTACTTGATTCTCAATCAAATTTAGCTTCAGAATCGGCAGCTGCAAATGGAAATGAAAGATTAAATCAAATTAATATAGGTTATGCTACTATTGACAAAGATTACAAGATTAGAAATCCAACAGGGATATATCTTACGTGGATTCAAATTAAAGACCTTTATCCATCTATCTCAGATCATGACTCTAGAATTTTATATAAGGTGTTTAAATCATGTTGTTACAATAGAGCTTATAGAATCATTTGTGTTGAGATGTTATCAAAAATGAATCCCAGTCATTATTGTAATGATCCCTTGTTATTGCCGATTATTATTGAATATATCACTCTTACAAAATCTCTAAAAAATGCACAACAATTAATGGCTAATATGGAAAAATATACCACTTTAGAAAATAAAAAATTAATTTGGTCAAGTAAGAGATTTTTATCCTCATTATTAAAAATGCAATTATGTTTTTTTGATGCGAGAAGTGTTGATAATATAATAAAGCAAATCACTGACACTTATGGTTCATTATCATCTACTGATTATCAAGCAATTGTATCTCATTTGCTTGAAAAACCTAAAATGGATAATATCAAAAGAGCTTTGAAATTTGTTGATTCAATCCCATTAGACCAGAGATTTTCTTCATATGGTGTATTATTAAATAAGCTAATTGAATCAATGTTTGCTATGGGATCTAAAATGAAACTGTTAGTAATGCCATTGATTAATGAAATTCTAATTAAAGCTCATACACAAGATCCATATCATCATAATCCATTCTGGTCTCTAGTATCTGCATTGTATATAAAAAGTTTAATCTTCCCCTTGACATCAAAAATAACTTCTTCGGTCAAAAAAAATTCTTCTTCAACACTAGATATGGCTAAATTATTATATTGTAAAAATGAAAAAGTTTCCTTTCTTTACAATGTTAATACCTCTATCAATCCATTTTTAGAACCTCACCCAAAGAATATCAAATTAAAAATAACAAATATGAATAGATTTGTAATCTTAAAAAATATTGCTCACACTGCCTTGAAATGTTCCAGAAAGGATATTTTTCTTTGGGCATGTTCGAAACTCTATGAGGGAGGGGTACCAACAGAAGAATTAGTTCTATTATGGAACATGACATATAAACATCAAATAAGAAACACTAAGTTCCAATCGAAGAAAGAAATTACTCGATGTATTGAAAAACATGGAAGTAAAGCATTCACGAAAATGTTACAATAACTTACAACAGGCATGCTAAATTAAGCTACTCTTATCTTATATTTAAATAGTTTAAGATAATATATACACCAGTTGTTCTTTTTCCTATATATGTTTCATGTATCTATTAAAAGTTAAATATTAATATTCTTATATAGAAGATTAACCGATTCTAAGACTTATTCAAAGGTTTTCAAAGTTATATTTTTTTTATCGTGCAAACTGCCAGATAATTTGAGTTCTTCTTTCAAAATATTATCAATGGTATTTCTTTGACTCTTAGTTAAATTTTCCAAAGTACTTCTTTTGAATAAATGTGCATTATTTTGAATTAACAGAAGTACTTCTGTCATTGTGTCGGATTTAACCTGCTCTCTGTTAAGTTTGCAAAGATATATCAGTAATAACGTTAGAGAGGCAACAGCCTTATCGGATTCTTCTTCTTTATAGGAGGATACTAGTGTGGATAGTAATGCTATGTAAGTATTGACCATCTTTGCATTCTGCTTGTTGGTATCCGAAAAAATACTTCTAAATAAATACTCGAGGAAGTATACTGTATTTTTTGTCCTGACCTCTGATTTGATCAATTTTTCTATTCCTGCAAAGGCAAGATTTGATTTGTCAGTTTCTTTTATTGTTACAAGGATCCTTTCACCAACATAATTCATGTCATCCTCGGAAAAATTGGAATATTTGTTACCCAACAAAGTTAAATAGAATGCAATAAAATTATCATTTGATAATTTATCTCTAATAATGTTTTTGACTGAATTATAAAATCTATCAACGAGCGAAAAATCTGGCTCTTCTTTATCCAATCCACAAATAATTGACTTTAGTAGTGGCAAGAAAGCAGGTGCCAAAATATTTGCATATTCAGAATATAGAATTTTACCGATAACAAATAATAAACAGGCATAAAGATCAATTTTAAACATATGTGGAAATTGCAGAATATTATGTCCTAGTACTGTGAATATTTGAGTAATTAAAGCTACATTTTCCGAAGACAATTCAATACCCAAATCCATGTCACAGAAGTTTAATTCAATAAAAGGTAAAAGGTCTGCTATCATTATTAAAAGTAATCTCAGTAGGTCATATAATTTGTCGATATCTGAAAGAAATACATCAGCCGCCTTTTTCTCTTTGACATAACCGTCAATAAACATATCCAATAACTTCACAACCATTTGTTTTTCATGTGTATCACTCCTCTTGACTATTCTTTCAAAAATAGAAATAAACTCTTGAAACACATGATTATCTAATATAATATTTTGAAGTGGTGATGAGTTCAGTATATTATGGAGTGTTAATAGTAATTCTATTTTTATACTACAGTTATCTTCACACCTAGATAATTCATCAAGACATCTTCCAATTAATAAAAACATAAAACTTTGCAGTTCATCTTGGTGAACCCATTCTAACACTTCTTCATCTTTGGTAGAAAAGAGAGCTCCTAAAACATTAGCATAATTTAACCAAATAGGCTCATATAACTTTAACAACGATTTTTTCGATTCAGGTAAATCCACACTATTCCCTGTCCCATTTTCTAGAGGCAAATCATTTCTTTTATAAAACGTCATTAAATATTCACGAAGAGATATAGTCCACAATGGAAGCAAAATTTTCAAATATGGTTTTATATATGTTGATAGTCTTTCATCCTTATTCAAAAGGCTTTCTTTTGTCAAATTCGCCCAAGCACTTAATATGGCTATTTGAATTTTTCTCCTTGATGTTTTTGTTATGAACTTGGAAGCTACAATATATATTTCCTGGTTGTTATCATCAAAGACTGTTAGAAGTTTTACAAGAAATTGGAAAGTTCTTGTATCTTCAGAGAATATTGGACTTGTCAAACAAATAATGTTAGATATTAAGTCTATTGAATTTGTTATTATAGTAGTAGAAACATCCTTGTGAAATATTGGCATTATTGCACTAGAAAGCTGAATTTCAATTTTAACTAACTCCTGCTGGTCATTTTTCGCCATATATTCAGATTTCTTTAAAATTTCCATGACAGACTTTAATATATTTAAAGCAACCAAATTACATGATTTAATCTGCATTGAAGTGCCCTGATAAATAACTTTACATAATTGTTCAAAAAGTTCTCCTGATATGGAAAAATTGATGGAGTTGTGCTTGAGGTTTTCAAGTAACTGAGAATATAATTCCAGTATTAAATGCATTAACTGCCAATTAATATGGTCTATGTGATTAGAAGATTCAGAGTTATCTTTATTATTATGTACATTCAATAATGCTCTTGAGTATCTAAAGTTGTTAGAGTATATTAGCTGCATTCTTTGCAAAGTGCCTTCAAATATTTGCTGAGTTGACATATTAATAATCTTGTAAAGTTTATCAAACCATAAAACTTTTTCTTGGGAGCATCTTAGCCATTCATTGAAATATGATTTTATAATTTTATTTTCAGGGTATAAGGTAATGTATCTCCAAGAAAGATCTCCTGCCTCGCAGCTCACCTCATCTACCTTTCCCAATTTAAGCAATTGAGTTAGCAGATTAAAAGATTCTGTAATCACATTATAACTGGATGAAAATGGAATTGCATGAAGAGGGTGAGTGTACAAAATATTGAATTTATTAGAACCTATACCCAACAATAATGAAAATTGTAAAATATTTTTAATTGTTTCAACGAAAGGCTGTTCACATAAAATAGAATTCAACTTGAATATTGCGATGTTCTCAAATGTCTTGAGTGAATTCATAATGTCTCTCATCTCACTTGAAAGCAGGGAACCATTCGTTATGTTTTGAAAGCTTTCTGTACTTTTACTTGATAATTCGGAAAATCTGGGACCTAATTTCTCAGCTAAGAGTCGAGTGGTACATGATATAACATAGTGGGAGTTATATTCTGAACAATAATTATGACGAATTGATGAATCACCATATATACCATATGAAGAATTTGTCATGTATTGCTCCAGAGAAGTTAAAATTTCTTCAACCACAGGTAAATCAATCGCTAAATGTTTCTCTATAAGTACATACTGAGCATAAAGTGACCATGAGTGTATAACAGGGTGCGGATCATTAATAAGTGCATGTATTGTTTCATAAACTCTGCTAAATGAGGCGGAATGTGTATTATATTTATATATCGAAGCCAGTCCTAAAATAAAAAACATTCTTGGATATGGTTCTTCAATATCGACCAAATTTTTGATAAGTGACTTTATTCCGTTCTCTATATGCTTCTCCTTTTCTATGGGATTTAGCGTTCTTGAAACAGTTGAATATACAAGACCCAAGCACTCCGATTTTAAAACAGTAAGGAATTCATCATTATGAAATTCAACCTTTTTCAAAGTATCTATAATAAGCCTTCCAACATATTCTTCCAGTCCTATATGATTTTGGTGGATATGCAATAAGGATTGATATAAAACAGTACAAACGTTAGCACTTAGAGCTACACTCCTCAAGGGTGTAGTGGCCTTAGAAAAGAGTGATAAATTTAGTGTTTCTAGAACCGAAAATTGAATTTTGCTATTAAGGTATGGGAAAACATTTGAGAACAGCTCCATGGAAAAATCAATTAATGATGTGGTTACTTTAGGTAACGGTTCAATTTGATACGTGTTAGGAATAGTCTTATATAAAAGTAGCAGAGAATCAAAGGATAAAACTGTGGATATTGGCCTTGATACTTCTTCTTCAAAACAATAATACCATTTGTATTCGTTGTTTATCCATAATTTGTTTAAGTGAGATTTATTCACACAAAACATTCCCTTTTTATTGTCATACAAATTCCGAATGCAATTTTTTTCAATTTTGCTCGATAGCCCAAAGGCGAAATCACCTTGTTGTCTTAGGATGCTGTCGACAGATAAACTAATTATTGGCTCTTTTCTATTTTCTTCTCTTTTTTTATTTTTCTTCAACACGTTTATCGAAGATAGAATAGTATTAGAATGCTCAATATAGAGATTGGGATCTGAAAAGTTTTTCATAATTAATAAAAGTAACGAATTGTTAAAGTCAGTGCGGATATAATTTTGAATCTTTATGTAAACTTGTAATATTCTATTTTCATTTGCTAATAAGATATTATCAATGTCTTTTGATTTTAAGGTGACAGAATGATTAAAATTAGAACATTTTGTCAAAAGGTATGATATTTGCCTTGCGGTATCTTTTTCAATAGAGGTATTATTCAAATACGTAAGTAAGCATGTAAGGGCATGGGTTCTTATTTCCAGGTTCCGTTTTAGTTCTTCCTCATTACGATAAGTAAAAGAATGTGTTAATAAAACTTTCCAAAACAAAAATAGTTGAGGTGTTTGCATTTTTAGATAGGACTCATCGTTATAATTCATTAAACCTGTCATTAAAATCCAACATATTAAACCTTTGAAATAGATATCACCCGAAGTTGATGTTGTGTGGTTTTTAATAAATTTTGTAGAGAAAATAGTGATTTTCATAACTAATTCGTATGGTACTATTTCTTTGTTGGCTAACTGAACTAAGTTGGCTAATAAAAAAGCATATCCATGTAATTTTGAATATTCGAATTTACTCTGGGAAGAAAATCCCTTTGTTAACACATCCAATGCATTCTCCATAATATCATATATCATATAATTACACTTAGAAAGAAAATTCTTAATAACTTTTGTGGCATATATTCTTACAGTAAAATTATCTGACACACAAAGTTCCAAAAGTTTCATTTTTAAATCAGAGGTCAATCGTTTCTCATTTATAAATGATGAACCTAGATCTGATATAATCTTTTCAAGAAATTCGAGGAGAGCTAAGGTATGCCATTGATTATTGACTTTGGCATCTAATAAGGTTGATAACTTGTTGGAATTTTTATTTACTGGATCTGTACTAGTGTCAAGTATTTCCACTACTAATTGGACCTTGTTTGGATCGTTGACATATGGCAGTAATAGATCATGCGTATACTTAAGATACCTCATATATCTTGAAATAGTACCCATTCTTAAACCTTGGATATTTTTCTCATCGAAAATGTGAATTATATTTTCCAGAAAAGATAAGTATCCACTTTCATTCAAAAAATTTATATCAATAGAAATATTCAAATTTATAAAATGAACAATTGATTCAAAACATCCTGATCTTACGTCTCTTATTTTCGCAGACGTAAAGAATTTGACATAAAATTTGTAGACATCTGTTAGCGAAATTATTTGAGCAACACGTAAATAATGGAATAGAATGTCACCTAAAATTTTAGCTGTGCTGATTCTTGTCTTATCGTTTATAAAACCATAAATACCTAATTCTGAATCATGAAATTTGTTGAATACTGCATCTAGCAAATTTGATGAATTTTCTTTAAGAAATGTCTTGTCAGTTAAATGTATACCCCATATTTCAATGACTAACTGAATAACCTCTACAGGGAATGATTCATCATTTTCATAGATACCTTCAAAAATATTCTTAGAAATTTTTGTGAATTTTGTAGTATATTGTGAGTCCTTGATAGCATCTTCACATTGAGAGATAACTATCTTATACAACTTTAATAAGGAAGCCATAAATGTTGCATGACGATATTTAGCCTTTTCCATTGATTTCTTTAAGTTTTTGAATGTATGCAAATGAACTAAGGGTATCAATGATGTCAATTCATTAGGAAATAACTCAAAAAGTTGTCCTAATGTCACAGCTGCCAAATCTTTAGCAGGGGTATGGATATAGTTTTTCTTAGATGAAGTTTTCTTCTTTTTTAAACTTTTAGAAGATCTTTCTACAGTTTCAGGTAGGGAAACATCTTCCTCTCCCAATATTTTAAGTAATAATTCAGCCCCATCAAATATTTTTCCAGATGCTTGTTGTTTCAAACGACACAAAGACATACAGTATACATGCGAAAGTCGAAGATAAATGTAATGAGAGTCAAGTTGTTCCTTCTCTTCTGCTGTTGTTAAATACTGCAAAAAAGTTTCAAATTGAGAAGTAATATTACTCAATTTATGTATTACCGATTCTGGAAGTATGTCATTATCATATTCTATGATATTAGATATATTTTCAAAAGTTGATGTTGTCCAGGTAAAGAGAGTGTGTCTTTTGTCTGAGGACGTCTGGATTAATTCCAACAAACTCATCTTGTAAAAGTCACCTTGAGGTAGCAAACAGACTACGCGTGAATATATATATGTGTATATGTTAGTTCAATTGAGTTTATCTAATAAAGAATCCTGAGTAGCTTTGATATTTTCTCGACCGAAATAACCACGAAGTTTGGTGGCTAAATCTCTTGTGGTATTAGTTCAATTCAGAATTGTAATAAGGTTGATGTATGTTTATGTGTTTTTTTGAACATACAAAAAAAAAAAAGGCAAAACAAAAAAACAAATAATTCTTGGATCCTGTAACGAGATGGTATCATAAAACAATAATACTACATTATTCAAGCAAAAACCAAGATATATTTAATGAACTATGCAATAGGTCTCTTTGGTAAAATGGATCAATTTCATGTCAAATTAAGGCAAAATTCCTATATATTTTTTTTGAAGGTTTAACGACATAATATTATTATTCTATAAAAATATCATATATGTGAGGTGTGGTTTATAATAAATCTGCGGTACATGTATCAGTTTTTATTTATCTTGTATATAAATGGTCTATTCCATATAAAATTTTTATTATATGATAATTTCAGCAACAAGTATAGGTAAAGGGAAAACTATGCGCTGAAAAAGAAGCAAAAAAAACTGTATGAAATTATACTAGTCAATATATAGGCTAAGTGCGTAAGTACTAATAATTAAATCCATATAGCCTTGATGGACTAACTTTATGTTTAAATGTTATATTGTAGTGACACTTTAGTTGGTTAAATTAATGTATGCCTATTCGTATCTAATTTAACTTTAAAGAGAAAAAAGGTTTAACTGTTAGAAAACTTGGAACTCTTACATTTACCCGTCAAAGTATTCTTGGGGAATGTGTAGCCTGCAGCTTCCCAAGATGTTAGATTCGGATTATGGTAGGCATTTGCATGAGCGTTTATGTAATCATATGTTGGGTAATCTTCGGGATCACAAGTAATAGATATAGCATCACTTGGTTGATAAATTCTCACATAATCAATAGACATTGTGACAGGGAAGAAAATGGATGGCCAATCAATATAAGCCCAGTTATTTGAAATACCAAGATTTAAAATAATTGACATTGGTTCTTTACTGATTCTCCTCCAACCAATATTGCCGTTTGGGTGTAAAGTATTAGCATGAAGAGTCCAGGTGGCGTTATCACCAACATACCAAGAAATGTAACCATCGTCATCATCATTTAAGTATTCAATAGAGTATTTTTGGTAATAACCACCTTGAGGTCCAAATTCATACCATGCTGTATTTAATGTTGTTACTGCAGAAACAGCTTGTTGGAATGGACCACCACAATATGTGTTCATTGTTGTTATGCTGGCATTATGAACTTCGACGAAGTCATAATCCGGAATGTACCAAATATCGAATGGAGCAACTTGTAAAGATTGAGATGCTACACCAACACCAATGGTGGTATCAACTTCACCTTCAAGAATATCAATTTCTGGAGCACCTCTACCAACACCTTGGTTTGGATGATCCTCACCATCACATGTACAGACACTTAATTTTTGGCCTGGTAAATATGAGATTCCATCTGGCGAACTTTGATTTGGTGTGATACCAGCATCACATGATTCATAGGAGTAAGGCCATACACCTTCAGTAGAAGCCAAGTAGCCCGGTCTAGCTAGGTTCCCCATGGTCCAAAGACCTGGCCATAATCCGGTGACACGGCCGTAGTTAGGTAAATTGGCAGATACTTCAATAATACCTTGCGTGAAACATAATTTATTCCAACTTTGTAACATACCAGATCTATAGTAAAGACCATGGTTCTTGTAAGCATCCATTCTCAATTTCAAAGTACCGTTAGCAGTTGTAGCAGCATCTGGGGTATACCATTCTAAATCCTTTGTAGCATCATAATGTATATCTGGACCCGTCCAAAATTGATCATCATTTTCATAAAATGTTCTTCCCTCGGCATTAAATTCATCCGAGAAGACCAATTGCCACATGGAACCATCTCTCGCTTGTCTTGTTTTAGCACTATCTGGAGTATCCGGGTCTACTAATGTAGTTCGGATAGCAGATAGTTGAGGATATTCATAAGGAGTTAATAATTCAATAACTTCACTGTCAGGACCATAATCTGTGACACCTGTAAATGTTAAGGCAGGTAATACGATAAAAATAACTATACCTGCTGCGAATAAGGTCAATATACCTATTAAACCAAGAAAAGATTTTCTATCCATATGTTTAAAATCGTTCATGAATCTTTGTCTGTCTAACTTTGCCTCTTCTTCTAAATCGGGATTATGTAAATAGTCATCATCCTCTTTATCATCCATTAATAGTGGGAAAGATGTTGCTGGATAACCACCAAATGGTGAAAAGTCGTGTTCTGCAGTGAATGGATTATTAGACGATGAAAAAGTTGAACCAGAACCTTCCCTTGGAGATGATCTATTTGAATAAACAAATTTATCGTTCTGATGATTCGGATAACCATTATTAGGGACAACTAGATTGGTAGAAGATGTTACTCTAGAACCAACAAGAGGATATCTGTCAAATGCAGGTGGAGACATTATATCATTATTGGACAAGTTTAAATTTGGTGATATATCACCACTGGAGAAATTATTTGTAGAATAACTTTGTGGTAATATACGATTGTTAACTTGATTAATGTTATTGTTATTGTTGGTAGTATCATGGTCTGTATTAATCTTAGAATCGTTTATACCACTTACGTTTCGGGAATAATAGCCCTTATAATCAGAAATGTTGTGTGCAGTGGAATCTTCGAAATTGAATCTAGTGGAATCATCTTGGAGTACATCCTTCGATTTATCTTGATTGTTAAATGAGTAAGCTTCAGAATGAGGATTGTTTCTTGTCATATCATAATCTTCTTCATCACTACCTAAGAAAGGGTTGCCACTGTTTCTATTAGTATTATTGTTGTTGTTAACGTTTGTATTATTTAAACCAAATTCTGGGGAACTATTCCCTATAGATTCCAAATTATCTTGTGAAGTTGAATGCAAATTGATTTGAGAATTGGTTAGGTTTCTTCTGGACATAATTGCTTGTATATATGTCTATGTGATGTGGTTTAATACTAAAAATATGTATCCAAAAGAAATATGAAACAAAAGTGAGAGTCAAAGTAGAGCAATAGATAGGTTAAAAGTATATATATATCTAGTCGGTTGATTATATTAGTCTTCTTTGAATCGATAAAACCTGTAGGTGAATAATATAACAAGGAACAAATAATGATAATGATAATAATATTATTAAGCGTTATAGAATATGTATATAGTTTGTTTGTTTGTTTGTCTGTTTGTTTTGCGCGATAATTTGTATTTTGACTTTTCAACTGTGATCGATATGTTTAGCTATGCAATATACACTAACAAACGTAATTGAATACAAAGTAAAACTAGTTATTAATTTCACTAACTTATTTATTTATGCTAATTCTTATTTATAATTAATATAAAGATGAAGCTGAATACCATCCAACGAATGTTATATATAGCTTATTTAGTTCTTTATGAAATACCTTTTTGGTTTATTTGCGGGTCTTTGGAGATTAAGAAGGAGTACGGAAAGGATATAGAGAAGGAGAGATAGAGAAGTAATACAATATCTGTTAGAAATGAAGTTGGTTTAATAATGAAAACCAATTCTTATTTATGGAAAATACAAACAAATGGCTGAATAAATGATATAAATTCGAAGAAATAATCTCGAAGAAAAAAAAAAAGGCTCAGAAAATTTTGCTGGAGAAAAAAATTAAAAAAAAAGAAAAAATTACTTTTTTTATTTTGTGTCCAAAAACAGTTAAAATGCCACGAAAAGAAGTTTTGTGCAACTTATATTTCGTGTCGCTATTGTTCACAAAATATTGAAAATATAAAATAAAATAAAAAAACGAAATAAGCCATCCCTGGGAATAAAAGACAATAAATCACATAAAAGCGGCTTTTGACAGTTCCGTTTTTTGCTCTACAAAAAAAAAAAAGCATTGCATCGGTTTTTCTTGATTCCTGTGTTGTCTGCAACGTCGGAAAAGTGGCGGCTTCCTGAAAAAAAAATTTAGAAAGGATAATTTTACAAATTAGTTAAAGGATGTATCTGTAACACCGGCACAAAATAGGTCGGGGGTGGGAAACAATATTTTGGGGTTTTCTAACTGTGATATTTATTTGGACTTAGGGTTGCTACAAGTCATCTTGGTTAAATATAGATTTAAATGGATTTTATGCAAAATACTAAGACTGAATTAAATTATATTAAGATAACTCAATAACGACTTGTCTTCTTTGCACACTGATTCAGAATACTTACATTATATAAAAAAACAACTTTATATCTTTTTCTTGAAGTCTAGTGGTCTTGAACATTTAACAAGTGAACAAGAAGGAGAAAACGCTCTAACAATAATTGAATATAATCATCACATTTATTTTTTTTTTTCACATTTCAAAAAAATAAAAAATTATAGTAAAGATTTGTATGTAATTCACGAAAGGAAAGTTAATGATAACTAATATCATTGTCTCTCTTTGTATAATGGATACTATTTATGCAACAACTATTTATAAAACACATTGTTTTTTGGTTAGAATAATTTGTTAGGGTCTAGAAAAAGAAAAGTTTGATATTCATCAATTCACAGTAGGGTTGTAGTAAATTTTTCAAACACGTTTCTCTAGCCGTACATTTTCTTCACGGGACTTTTGATGCAAAAATTTTTAAGGATACACGGTCAGTGGTGATGCGAATTCCTATACCCACCTCTTCCCGGTTTCTCACCCGGCCCTTTCCGTGTGCGCAGACGTTTGGGAATGTTGGCAGTAGTCTCCCATATATGTAAAATACCTAATTTCATATATTCATTTATACTTGAAACATTGCATCTGTCACTTCTTCCAGTATGGGTGGATATACAACATTATTGTTATTTTTATTATTATTGTCGTTGTTGTTGTTGTTGTCGTTATATTTGTATGGATCATTATTGTTATTCTCTGTCTCTATAAATATTTCTACCACTGCATTGATACTACCAGTGGATTTATCTTGTTCCAGTCTATATTGAATAATATTAAAATCTTTAATAACATCATTAAATGGCACCTCATAAACTTCATTGAATTTAAGTAAATTTTTCTGTATTGAAAATTTGTTTACATTTGGATCATATTGAGTCTCCGCTAAACTAGAATACAGTTTATGAAAATTTAAATTTTGCCAGATTTTGCCTTGTAAATCATCTGAATTGGTTTGATCCTCAATATAGACTTGGTTACCATTTGAATCGTATTCGACATGATAATTTGGTATATAGATGGATTCTTTGACTCTTAAATACTCATTTTTGATCATGTTTTCAATTTCTGTCAACGATACAGGTTTCTTAATGTAACAAATATATTGCCAATTCGAAAGAGTTCTAACATTATAGATCAATTGGGCATTTCTATTGCATTTTCTTTTCCCTCTGGTTAAATAATTATCGGCTGTAGAGCCAGTGTTATCGCTATTATCACATGCGTTGTTCTCTATCTTTCTTTTCCTTTGTAGAGACTGAAATGGTTTAAAGTTTGCATCAGGGGATAATTGGACATAAGATTGTATAGAAGTCATAATAGATCGTAGTATGGGTACAGTATATATTTAGATGTAATAATGCTTGTTTCTGTTTAACTAGGACTATTCTTCCCCTCCCTCGGTTTTGTTAATTAATTTACTGAATTGACTGAAAATTGCACACTTGTATACATATATATATATGTATGTATGTATATGAATATATATATATATATATATATAGACTGATTAATTGATGGAGATTGAAGGTATCCTAGCAGAAAGAAGGACTACTTATAATAAATATTCTTGGAGATGGGGGAGACGACACTGTGGAGATCCCAATCTCTTTTCCATAAGGGGAAAGAAGAGAAAAAAGAGAACACAAAAAAGAAACGAGAAGAGAAAAGAACGTTCCAGAAAATGCTCGAAGACGTTTTCCCAATTGGGAAATATACTCAGAAGAAGATCGTCGACAACCGCTATAATAATAATAATAACAGAAGTAATATACATTAATTAGAAGAATCGCAATATGTTGTGTATAACTGATACTGTTAAGAGAAAAATTTGCAGGGAGGAAGTGTGATGCTTTAAACTATCTACAAAAACATAGGAAAATTAAAAACCACGTATTTTCAAAATATATATATGTATAGATATTACAAGTGTAAATTGGTAGGCTGCAATCTCTCTTAAATATTGTAATTTGATTTTATTCTTTTTGAGACCTCCTAGAGCCTTTTTTTTTGATTGTGGATTTTGATTTTTTTTTAGCGAACAACCTTAGGCTAAAGTTTGATAATGGATAGGAAAATTAAAAGTGCCACTATCCTCGACACAGAATTAATTCCACTCAATCCATTACTGTTGAATATTTCAAACAACTTTTTATAAAACCATACAATAAAGAGTTTTACAAAAGTAGCTTCTTACATAAAATTTAAAACATATATGCAATCTATATGGAATATACAAAAAAGTGTATCAAAAACTATCTTCAAAAAGGGACGTTACATGTTACTTCCAATTTTGCTCATTGTTCCTTATTTTTACTAAAGATCCAGATTTCTGCAACTTACCAAGAGTGTCCGGGGAGAAGTTTTCTTCTCTCTATTGAACTAAAATAGACAATTATGAACATATTAGTTTTTCTCTTGCTTTCTTTTCCTTTCTTTATTGTTGATTTAATGCTCATTTATCATCGTCTGATAATGAAGTGTTAAAGTCATTTATCGTTAGATATCCCTATATACATCTGTGTAATATAAGTTAGCCCTAAAGATAATCCTTTAGAATAAGTAGCATAGTTATATTATATCATAAATAAAAAAATCCCTCTTGATAGAAAAAAAAATTATCCCTTCGACTAAAAAAGGCTTCCATCTTTTAACAATCTTGTAGACAATATGTAGGGAGAGATTGCAATCTCTTAGATGCATGGATAATTGATGAACAGATTGCCGAAGTGGCACCGCCTCGATGGCTGCTCTCAGTGGTGAAACACACATTTTGTAAGAATGGCAGTACGGTAATATGGCAGATTGAAGGGTGGTGGGTTATTGTGGAATCATCACTAATGGCCTGTAAAAAAAAAGTCTATTTAATAATGTGGTAGTTTCCTTTCCACATATAATCCAATGACGGTCCCTGTCTGCATTGGATTACCGCTTTATTAACACCTTGAGTACAGGGTAGATATACGCGGTACCACTTTTGTCGAGATAGTTGTTCTTTTGCTTGCAACCTGACATCTACATAGTGCTCTCTGTAGTTTATTGTAGGAATTTGGTTTTTCTGTAAGGGACTCTCTCGAGGAATTGATTTTTTTTTTCCCACTTTCTTTTTCTGTTATTTTATTTTTTTTTTTTTACGTAAAAGTTGTTCAAGGATTAGATGAATCACTGAATGATTAATAATATCTGTTCTACTTAAACTGTCATATACAGATATGCATATGTTATTAATTTGGCTCCTACTCTCTTTCTTTTAAGCTAATATAGGCAAATAAACAAGCAAAGATATATATATATATATATATATGGATTTACTATGTTATACGATTATTTCATAGTTAATCAAATCTCATTGGTTAATAATGAATTATGTAAGGTCTTAGATGGTATAGACTGGCCATTGAATAATGATATATCAACAGATAACTTGTCTGTTTTGCAAGACAAATTAAATGAAATTAAATTAATAGTAGACAATCTGGAATCTCATATTAAAAATGACAATCAAAATTTTAAAATATTTAAAATTGATTTTAATAATCATATTCAAAATACCGTATTGGATTTGACAAGCATGGCCAATCACTTAAATTCTCCTATTGAACAAAACATATATGATGTTATTATTAAATATATAACCGTTCTATGTTACTATTCTTTACTCAATAGATTGTTAACTGTTTTGCCAAGAAACTATGATGATCAATCGTATTATAATACAATCAAATTATCAAATTGGAATAAATTTGTTTATTTGATTCAAACAAGTGTATCTAAACTATTTAAAGTATGCAAAAAGAATTTAAATCAAGTTAAATTTAGTAATCTTACTAGTAACAATAACAGTGGAAAATTATTGACTAATTTTAATCTGTGGAAACCTGAAATGATGAAATTATTTATGATTCAAAACCGTCAATTTATTGGTATACCAAAAGATTTTATGCAATTGAATCCATTTAAAATAATCAAATTCTTTATCTGGCAACAACCTTTACATCTAATAAACAATGAATTATCTAGTATCATTGATTCGAATTCAGTTCAATTGTATAATCAAACTAAAAAATTAGGATATTTGATATCATTGACTACTAAAGATTCGTTAAATCTAAATCAAATCAAATCAAATCAACTGACATCAAACGATATAATGGTACAAGATATTATCCAATTTTATCATAAAAGGGATATAATCCCATATAAAAAATTGAATTTCATAACAAGGTACTGGCTGATCTTTGTGACCTCAATTATATGGGGTCCAGAGATAATTAAATACTGCTGGGACTCTCGTTTTGACTTGAAAATTTTTGTACAGAAAAATGTTATTGATTTAATGTGTAGTTTAATCCATAACTGGGTTTGGTTACCATTTCAACGTATCTTGGCTACTATTAGACATGATAAATCCGCTATGATCGCTATGGTGTCTGAAAATACAGTACAAAGTGAACAGGACTCTTTAATCAGAATGATTATAAAATTTTTGATTGATAATCGTGTAATAATCCCACAGAATCCAATTCAAGCAGATTTTGATATTGACAATATGATTATTAATGATAAAGTTGTCGATAATATTGTCAAACAAATCGAAATGGGACAAATGGATCAATTTATGACAGTGTATGAGAACCAATTATCACATCCAGTTAAGAATATTTTCACTGGTGACCTTATTCGGTCGATTTTAATTCAAATTCAAAAGATGAAAGTTGATGGATCTATTGCAATGAATGGTATTGATAAGATGTTGAAATCACAAGAATTGTTGTTTGGTATGATTGCTTTATCTCCATCATTCCTGTTGATTTATTCTTTTGGATCAATAGTAAATAGGTTAATTAAATGGGGCAACATTTGGTCCCACGAAAAAGTATTAAGAATTAAAATCAAGGATTCATTAAATAACGTGGAACGATTATTGAATTATAATTTTATGACAAGGGAAAATTTTGGAAATCCAACTGACAATAATGAGGATTCTTATTATTTCAATTTAGGGTTATTAGTTATGGAGATATCTAATTTATATGAATTAGGTTATGAATTGTTACCTAAGAGGTTAAGATTACAGTGGAGAAATGATATCCTTGAATTAATAAATAATGATTTCACAAATGATATGAAATTTAATACTATTAATAGAATATACCATTATTATGGCAGATTATTTTAACTAAAAAAAATAAAATAATAATAATAATAGGTATTCATTATTAAGAACTAACAAAAGAAGAACAAGGGCAAATAATATGTTATATATGTATGTATGTTAACAATAATAGATGTAGAAGTAAATAAATTATTTCATATTCAAATTAATATCGTTAAAATGAAAAAAATGGATATTGCAATAAAACTAACTCATGAATCTTCATATAATCATTCGTGTCTGTGTGAAATCACATAGAGAATAACTAGGGTTGAGTTATCCAATGGTTTGATCTAGTCGTAAGCGTGCGTATATAAGCAAATAAAAAAGATGTCTGGATTCTCATATTAAAAGATACTGTTAACTAAATCACTGCCTAAAGTGGCACCAGCACCAAAAATAGCAGCATTACCTAACTTACTACCAAACTTTTTCAATTGAGAAGATCCGGTACTTTCTGGTTGTTGTTGTTGAACAACAACTTGTTGAGGCTGGGGAGCAGGTTGTTGATAATAACCTGTAGATGCAGGTGGAAAAGGAGGTTGATATTGCATTTGTTGTTGTGGTTGTGGTTGTGGTAATTGTGAATATTGAGGTGGGTCAGCTTTCACCATGGATGTATTATTGGAAAAGGCAGGTTTAACGTAGTTGGATGGAAACATACCAACAATGCCGTTACATCTACCTTTAAACCATTCAGGAGATGGTTTCTCTAAGACTTCAATTTTATCACCGGGTCTAATGTGTAAATCGCCCTCTTGTTGTGGTTGGAATTCATACAAAGCTTCTACATATTCTTTGACGCTATTGGTGGGTGTGGTTTGTGGAGGAGGAGTGTTTATGGAGGGTCTTGATTGATTTGGATCGTATTTAACTGGGATTTGGCCTAATATGTTATTATAAACTTGTTCAGAGATAACATTCGATTCTCTCAAGAACTCTAATTCAGTTCTGACGTTTGTCAATGATCTATTGATTAATGCACTGGACATGGTGTAGTGGTGTTAAAAGATGCTTGCGTATGGGGGAGGGTATAAAAGCTACTGATTATATTACTAATACAATATACAGAAGAGCAGATTATATAAATTTATTCAGTCATAAATGTATAGAAACGTACGTATATATATGTTTGTATGTATATGACGTAAATATAACCATCACATTCGTCACTCACAGTAAGTAACTTACTCCTGAACTCTACTTTGCATATGCTACTATTGTTACTTTGCAAATTCATTCTATTCCCTTCTATTTTTCCTTTCCTTTCCTTTCCTTTCTCTGTATTCTTGTCAAATCTGCAAATTTGAAAAAACATTAAAAAAAAAATAAAATTATGGAAAAAGCCTCGTTTTAAGATAAGCGCTACCATACACTGACATTTGTTCGAGAGACTAAGGAACGAGAGACACAGACAGACAAATCAACAAAAGTATCTTCTCTATACGACCCAATACAGTTACATATATACATATATATGTATGTATGTATGTATATATGTATGTATATAT
This sequence comes from Arxiozyma telluris, assembly GCA_030571675.1. NCBI lineage: Eukaryota > Fungi > Ascomycota > Saccharomycetes > Saccharomycetales > Saccharomycetaceae > Arxiozyma > Arxiozyma telluris. The sequence goes on along the minus strand of JAJLYH010000022.1, from coordinate 96,848 downwards.
GTATGTATGTACGTGTGTCACTATATAATCTTTCCGATGTTTGAATATGACATTACTACATCATATAGGACAGTAGCCACAGCACAACATAATGGGATCCAAGTGGACATAGCAAATAAGCCAGCTCTATAAATGGCTCCTATAAGGAACCCCATCACTGTTCCAACTACAAATCCTTGGATCCCTGCATATACCATATAAGTAGTCAATATTATGATGGGCAATTTTATTCCACTACTGCTACCACCACCACTACTAGTACTGTTCTTGCTCCTCTTATTGTTAACATGGTTATTGTAATGATTCGTGGTTGGATCAATAGAGGTATTATTCCTTGACTTACTATTACTGTTGTTACTGTTTTTATTAGTATACGTAGATGGGATATGTATATTTTTAGACCAAATGTGATATAGGTAATTATTTCTTCTATAACTTTGGTACTTTTGTGATAATATTGCCCATGTGGCTGCACCCAAATAGAATATTCCATTCAAAATTAGACACCAATATAACGTGAATTTCCATATATCACTCACATTATAAAGATAAGCCAAACTATATTGTTCATTACCAACCGGCCAATATAATGATGGAAATTTGGGGGTTTGGTAGCCGAGTGGGATATCATTACTTGCAATGAATGTTCTAAAAAAAATATGGCATGCAAGGGAAGAGGAGTATGCGTGGGAATAAAATATTATATAATTTTCAAAAGATAATTATTGCAAATCTGCGAGTTAGTGATTGATTGATTAATTATTCAAATTTATATATATGTATATGTTTCTGGTTGAACCTCTAGGGTAACAAGAGGCGAAATATTGGATTTGGCATTTATATTATATATACATACCCAACTCTTCTCAAATAAAAAGACATTGAAAAAGGAAAAAGAGGGGAGATTAATATGATGTGATTTTAATAATGATAGTAATATGAATCACAACTTGGTTTTCTGATGGATCTGATTCTCCTATAAACATATCTCCTTTCTCTATTTAATACATCTACTCTTATATGTAATATATACGTATAGTATTTTATTACATTATACATAACTGTGCTCCATTTTATAAGTAATGGGAAAATAGTTTCTTTTTTTTTATTCTTGTTTTCTAATCAATAGGACATTGGAAAAAAAAAAGATATTAGGAAAGTTTCATAACAACAATTAACATATGGGAGACTGCGTAAAAAACTATATTCATATTTGTGGTAACAACTAAATGTCTTACTCTTTCCTTTAACTGTTTGTATTAACAATAATATAGAAATAGTCGCAAATTAAAATATATTATAGTGTGTGCAGAATGCCAAGTACGGGACCATGGAGACAATATAAGGCACCAAATGGACGTAAGTATTACTACAATGTAGAAACAAAGGTGACTAGCTGGATAAGTCCATTTAAGAGTCGAAAAACAACTAAGAACGCGGTATTTGCTATTCCCTTATTGAATGATTGGTATTTAATAATATATGATAGTGGTGAAAAATTATGGTTATTTAAAAATGTCTTATATTCGAGACTGGATGATGCGGATAGTTTACGATTGCTCGAGCAATTGGATAAAAGTTTGTTGGTTTTACTGATTGGGATAGCTAGAGGTTATATATGTTCAAGAGGGGTCGATTATATCTATGAGATGATATTACAAGAAATTCAAGATATTAAAAATCGATGGAATAATGAAATTTTACCAGCTTCAAAAGAATCTAATCAACAGGAAATGAAATCACATGAAGAACAGATAAAAGTGATAGAGGAAGATAAGGAGGAGGAGGAGGAGGAGCAGCAGCAGCAGCAGGAACAAGAAGGGAGTGAAGGGAGTCCGGAAAATAAATCCACAATTGATACGCTGATATCTGGTTATTCTTCAAGTGAAGATGATGAGATAGAAGATGATGATCATATAAATAAAAAAAGGAAAATCGAGGACGAATATTGTGGTAGGATTGATGAGTCTACAAGTAAACGATATAAGGAAATGTTCACACGATATAAATTAAATCCATATAGTTTATGGTCATTTGAAATGGATAAATGTTCCAAAGACCCGGTATTCTATCTTATTCCCGATGATAATGATAGGGAAATGATATTTGAGTCATGGTGTGGAGATTTTAAAGTCAATGAAGATTCGAATTCAAGTGGAAACGAAACTAATAACAAGGATAAGGATGAAGATGAAGATGAAGATGAAGATGATTTAATACCAACTAAGTTCCACTATTTGTCACATATAATATCTAAATCTACGATAAAAAGAGAAACAATTTTTGAGGATATTAAAAAGGAACAAAAATTTTTATGGAAACAATTTAAAATAAGCAAAACGATACCAGATAAGAAAGAACAAAGGGAATTTGTCATGAAGATATTATTTTATTATAAAAACTATACGTTAGAGGAAAGGCGTAAGATGTTTTTAAATTGGATTACCAAAAATTGTAAGTTCCGTAACACACATAAGTTAAAACTATCTACAACCACCATGAATCATTGGAAAGAATTGCATTTAAATGAGGATTCCTCAAGAGATATCGAAACACTATTGTTATCATTAGAAAAATATCTTGATATATCCGAACTATTAGAAGATAAAAATGTTAATCCATTAGAATATTACTTATTAGGTATAAAAGATAAATGTGACATTTTATACGACGTTGTTATCTAATAAAGCACCCTAAAAAAGGGCAAAAAGTTTCAATAATTTCTGTTTCTGTCGTTTCGTGATGCGTTTTTTCATTTCTTTTCTTTTCCTTTCTTTTCCTTGTTTGTATATATTTTTTTTTGTTGGTTTACTCTACAAGCACGTGACTGACTGGCTGTATACACGTGCTCATGGACTGAACCCTTTCTTTTTTTAACTCCGTAAAACCCATACTCCAGATTAAAAGTGGGAGGGGGGATCAAGAAATGACTAAAATGGGAGAGGGGTGGGGATGTATATGTAAAGTGTTATTATCTATCTATCTGTATATATATATATATATATATGATAACTAGATAGATCGTAAATCTAAGTCTGTATTCACACAGCGTATCTTTGAATTACTTTCTTTGCGATGTTTTAGACAAAGACTTAGTCTTGCTATAAAAAAAAAAATAGAGAAGAAAACAAGACAAAAAAATAATAAAAAGAAACACCATCACATAACAAACTAGGCAGAATATAAATTATAATCATGATTGAAAAGAAAGTGTTAGTTACATACAAATATGTTTCCAAGCTAGGTAAAAGCTGGAAAAGATTGCCAAGGGTACCAATGACTCAATATTTAGAGACGCCTGAATTAAATACAGATATAATGTATAGTGGATATAGGCCAGTGATGTATCCAGTGAAAGAAAATCCTCTATTCAGACACAAGAAGAATCAGCAGAGTATAATGAATGATTTTATAGGTGAAACTAATAATAGTAATAATAATAATAATAATTCAGATTCTAGCATAAAGAATAATGACAAAAAGGTAGAAGACGAGAAGAAGGGAAAGACGATAAATAAATATTTATTTGGAGAAAATAATCAAGGTGGTATTAAAACGTTGGGTATTAATGGTACATGGAAGTATGGACCAAAAGTGCCCTCAAGTCTACTACCGTTTAATTGGTGGAGTGTATCAAGTCTTGGGATGGAATGTTATCCTGAATGGAATGGAATACCACGTGAGATAATTGCCAAGTTAAAACCGTTTGACAGAGGTTGAAGCAATTCAGAAGACAAAGATATTGCAAGATCTAAGCAACTAAGAGTTGTTATATAAGAATATATTCAAAAGTCAGTACTATTATTATTATTATTAAAATATTTATATATATATATATATATATTCAAATTTTGCTTTATGTAAGCCTTTCTTTTTTTTTTTTATTTTTGTTTTCTCGAGATTTTGAAAAAGTTTTATGGTTAATTAACAATATATATATTAAACAGAGAAAAAAACAAAGGCGAGGGTGATTTTTAAGGGGTTATTTCAAGTAATACACTAAAATATGGATATTAATTATTATATAAACACTTACAAATTATATAGTTGTTGATTCTAATTAGTAAACCAATTATATAATTCTTATTATAGTTATGGAGTATTCTGTTGTTGTTCTCTTAGGTAGAACCTAATAGATCTAATAAGAATGTGAATGCTGATAATTACCTCTGGCACACACTCTCAATAATCAGAGGTCTCTTAAAATACGTTTCTCCGTAATTTGCCACCAAGGTCAATCCGACGATCACTCGTTCGAATACACTCACAGCCTGGGCCCAGAGTTTCGGGCTGTTCCAAGTCCTTCGCCTCGACATCTCAAGCGTCACCCGCGGACTACATTTTCCAGGATTTTCCAATTAGGGCTTCTTACATGATCACGTAATTACGTAAAACTTAAATAAATTATAAACATATAAACAAAAACATAAATATTGTAAGGAACCTAACTGGAAGTCCAGTAGATACGCAATCCCGCGGGTAACACCTGAGTGTCTGGGTGGAGGATTGGTACTATCACGTGCGCGGTGATTAGTATAAGGTATTGAACCTGATTGGAGGATTTCCAGGGAGTGATAATTATATCAGATCTTGACAAGAGGCCTTTGATTATTGAGGAACTAGGCCAGG
>JAJLYH010000022.1:51161-92119 GCA_030571675.1 Arxiozyma telluris | reverse complement strand
CAAGAAGAAGTAATAATACTACATCAGGGTTATTATTTAGTTTATATAGAGCCTACGTAAGAGTGTTTATATTTATACTAATTGATATAATTCATCCATTTAACACAACAACTCTTACAAATATATATATATATATATGAATTATTAGGGGAAGGGGTAGATATTATATATTAAAATTAGATTCAAATTTGCATACAAAGAGACAGATACAAAAGGTATTAACTATAATTGTAAAATAAAAATAAAAAGAAAAGTAAAAAGAAAAGTAAAAATAAAAATAATAATAATAATAAAAAAGGGTAAGGAGAGAGGGGGGGGGGATAATAAAAGAGAATAGAAGAATGATTATTCAATGATTGAAGAACAATTATTTATTAAGAATAAAAAGGCAATAGGAATTGGAGAGAAACAAACAAAAGAAAGGATAGGAAAAAAAACAAATAAAAAACATAAAAAAAAAAGGGAGAAGAAAGAGGGGCGGGAGGGGTATCAAATATTAAGGTATTAAAAAGGAACGAGTTAGAGGAGTGTGTCGATGTTTTGTTTTATTGTTATTGATTTAGTAAAAAAGAACGATTAAGTGATCAGTGTAATATTATATTTATACGTATTAATTTTTCCCCTAATGCTCCCTTCCCCTAATGCTCCCCCCCCCCCTCACTAAAAAATTTTTTTTTTTATTTTTATTGTTTAACTATACTTGGGAGATGTTAGGGACACCAGTGGCGACACCAATTGGTTGCTGTGTTCTTTTCCTTCTTGAGAATCTAGAACCGAATGGACTTGACATTGGAGATCCGAAAGCACCGTTTGTAAAGACGTTAATGACATTCATGATGAATTTAACCAAAAAAATGGCCATTGAGAAGAAGAAAAATGCAACTGCAGCCTGTGACATTCTGCAACGGTTCTCTGATCCCTGTGTGATGCTATTGCTATCCAAGTACTCTTTATTTCTACAAGAATGTGCTCTGATGCCAGCTGCTAGTACAGCACCTGCGGTTAGCATAAACACAAAATTTAGAAAATCCAGTGTTGCTAGTATGATTGGCCAGGCCAAAGGTTCTAGGAAATTAGCAAATAGCCCATATATTGAATCCGTAGTTATACCGTAAGCAGCAGCAAACATCGCATAGTTGACACGACTTGAATTATGGCTTGTTGTGTTTAGTAAAGCGGCGACTAAACCAATGGTGATTACCATGAAAATGAAATTAATTAAACGTAAAATATTATCAACGAGGGCCAACATCTTGTCTTTATTATTATAATAATAATACTCTTGTTCTTATTATTGTTGTTGTTGTCTTATCCTAGTAGTATACTGATGGACTGGAACGGTCTTTATGAAATTAAATATAAACCAAAGTACAGATATTTACTTTTTTGCCAAAGAGTGTTTTATAGAATACTTGATATGTTATATGTTGACTGTATCGCAGATAAATATATATACTCACATACACACATACACGAAAAATAAATAAAAAAGAAGAATTTATTACATACATACATATATATATTATATACATATATATATACATATAAATATATATATATATATATATATATATATATAAACATATATTTATATATTTAAGAAAGTTTAAGCTATACGTGCTTATACTTATATATAGACATAATATTAAGGGAGACGAGGAATATACGTATATATATAAATATATAAATCAAGAAAATATTTGAATGTTTTATTTAGGAGTGCAGGATATTTACCAGAGTGGTTGCGTTTCTGTGGCCCTCTTCCTTCTCCCCTTTTCTTTTTTCCTGTCAGACCAGCGGGAGAAATACAAAACCAAAGTGGATACAAAGCTATTTAGGCCCACAAAACAAAGAGGTTGTATATTTTAGGCGAGTTATTTGATTATATAAACCGCATGCTTATGTACGTCCGTTCGTGGTGTAAGGATGTGAGGCTGTAAGTGTGTGTGGGGGGGCCCCTCCCCCTCCCCTCGTCCCCTCTTCCTCTGTACAATAGAGTTCCTCCTTCCCGGCTGTTGTTTCTTTTTTTTTCCATTATTTCCATCCCATCGGAGCCACCCGTTAATATGACAGTTGACAAAACAAGAAACAAAAACAACAACAAAAGAAGCAAATGGTGATGACAAAAAAGAAAAAGGGGGAACAAATCAATTGTGTCACTACAACCGCATAACAACCGAATATTGGTGCTGAAACTCCGTGGAAGTATAAAAAATTTCCCCGTCATTCCCCTGGTATATATACATATACATATACATATTTATATAGAAGGGTTTTTCCAAAGACCATTTTGGCACAAGAAAGAGAATGTTGGTGCTGCACGGACAATATATAGCAAGTATTTTCAACCTGTGGCAGTCTTCATCCCTTCACAGGAATAGTAATAATTATCATACTAATATGGCGAACAAGATACCCTGATGAATTATTCTCAGCATGAGAATAGCTGGACCTTACTTTCAAATATATATATATATATATAGATATATATATATATCTTCTTTCCCCCTATATCCCTTTTTTTTAAACAATGTCATTCAAATCTTATCTTGTTCCAAAGATATACTATATATATATATATGTGTGTGTGTGTGTGTGTTATAAAAGATGTATTGATGCTACAAGAGAACATTTATTTGGAGCAAAAAAATAAAAGAAAAATAAAAGAAAAAAAGAGGAAACAAAGAAGAAAGTAAATATTCTTGCTGTTTAGTCATGTTGAAGCATATCAAGACTACAGAAACAGATCGGATATTTGATCAGATACTCTATAATGACACATATCCAACAGTCCCAATAAAAAATTACTTTTTATATTCAACTGTACCACCTTATTCAGCTTCAAAAAATGACCGTCGTCGTACGCATAAAAATTACATATCTCCATTTAGATCACACTTGACTCAAGATCAAATGGAACGGTTACAAGATTTAAAATATGAACGATATTCGCATCAGATTCAGTATCCAGAATATTTAAACGTCTTGGATGATTTACAATCAAAGGAACTAAACGACCTAGAATTGAAACAAAAAAAACTCGAATACTACAAAAAATCTCAAGATGTTACCAAATTCGATAAGTCAACCTATGAATATATTGACAAACCACTCCAATTAAATAGTGTGCCAAAAGTGCCTGTTTTCACGTATCAAAAGAAGAAAACCACATCGTCATCATCCGCTCTTCCATCCATTTGCCAAAACCCATGGGCTACTCCCGAGAATAAAGAATCCATAATAATCTACAACGGCAAATTTTACTCAAAACCGCTCTTTGATAATATTCAATTCAAAAAACTACAAAATAAACAGTACATCAATAAACAATGGGAAATTTGTCAGAATACGAAGAAAAATCGACTTCTACAAGAATACGAACCGAAATTCAACGAGTTGGATAAATCTATTGAGTTGGTCAATCACAAATTGGTTTCTTTAAACGAAAGGATTGAGAAATTAGACAAATATTATGAAAACGATTTAACTAAAAAAAAATTTATTAATGTTGCCTCGTATAACAAAAAGAAAAATAATAAGTTAAATTATTTATCTACATTAAGGAAAGTGATGTCTGAACCACCATTTGCACAACAAATATATCAAAATGATCATGATCTGGGACATGCAGATTCATTTGAATATGAAACCGTGGAAGAAATCAAATATATCTAGAATTAGTTTATATATGCATATTTTAGTTTATTTTAGTTTAGTCTAGTTTATTTTTATACCGAGGTTTAGTGGCTAATATATGCATTCTCTGTGTAATCTGTGTTTACTGTCTTCGTCTTATTCTCTGTTGTGACTGAGTTTGTATTTCACATGTATATGTGTGTTTTTTCTTTTGTTTTCTTTCTATCTTTTTCTTTTTCTTTTCCTCCTTTGTAAAAGCTTATATTGGATGAAAAATGTGCTGAAACCACTAAAGAACCCAAATATCTGTAATTTTGTTTGTTTGTTGTTGTTGTTTTTTTAATGATACACAGGTACATACGTACTAACTCCAGTAGTCTTGAATGTACTGCTAGTTCCCCCTCTCTTCGAGTGCTCTCTGGTTATTATTTTTATTACTCACACAGTTTGCCTAATATATAGTTGTTTCTTCGACCAAGGAAGGAAAAAATTCTGGGAACTTTTTAAACCACAAAACTCATTGAGATATGTTTTCCAAGTTCAATCTAGATAAATTAACTAGCACAATCACTACAGCAGCACAGTCTGCTCAAGAGACCATCAATAACACCATATTATCGCCCAATGTCCAAACTAAGTTACAGATTAAAAAGACAACAAGATTCTTACAGGAAAAAGTCGGTGCCATTCCAGAAGATGAAATATCTAAATTACCGAAAGATTACCAACAATTGGAATTGAAAGTTGACGCTTTGGAAAAAGTCTTGAATAGGTTGTTGTTGGTCACCAGGACTTTTGAATTGGAAGGGTATGATTATCCTCCTAATTTAACCGAGAGTCTAAACCATTGGTGGAATGAAGAGGATAAAAAGGTTAAAGACTTCAAAAATGACGAGAAGAGGTCAAAGGAATCTGAAGATGAGGAAAACAGAGAAAGTAGTAATGCTGTCAATGATGGTTCTGACGATAAATTAGTTACAATCAACCCTTCCTTTTTTAATAGATCTTTCGCTATTGCGATAAGTAAAGCAGTGCTGGATTCACAACAGATATTTATAAATTTAAAGAAAAAAGAGGAACAAAACCCTTCCAATGACGATGAGACAAACGATGAAGAGGATGAAGAGGATGACGATTTAAATAATTTAATTAAAGCATTCCAATCTTGGTGTCAATGTTATAAAAATATTGATCAAAGTCAAAATGATATGAACACGATGATTGTTAAGGAATTTAATCAAAAACTGTCAGATATATTGGCAATTGATTTTAAAACTGTTAAGAAATTGCGTAAGAAAGTGCAAGAATCAAGATTGGAATTTGATACTATGCGTCACGAAATAAAAATAAAGAATTCATCAAAGGAAAAGGTAAAGGAAGAATTAACTAAAGCTAAAACAGGAGGTGAAAAGGAGCTTGAATCCGAGAATAAGGATAGTTTGAATTCCAAAGATAAAACTAAAGAGGATACAAGTGTGGAGGAACAACAGCAACAAGAGGAAGAAGAAGAAGAAGAAGAAACTGAGGAGGATAAGTTATTGGAACAACTAGAAGATGATTTTGTCTCTAATATCACTGCTGCAGCAGAGAAAATGACTGAAATTACCGATAGTGTGGAGATCGTCTCATTAGTAAAATTATTTCAAAATCTTCAGTTAGTTCACTATAGACAATGTGTACAAGAATTGGAAAATAGTATGAAATTGTTAGACACTCTAGCAATAAATGATGATGAGTAAAGCTATTCTTAGTGAATCCTCAAAAGAGTTAAAAATAAAATAAAATAAAATAAAATAAAATAAAATAAAAAACTCTGTTATTTGATTAGATGGTAAGCCTGAATTGTATATCATACTATTTTATTATAATTTTTTTTGTCTTCCAGCATATCTGTCTACTTAAACTTTTAGCTAATATAAGTTGTTTATCTTTTTTTTTTTGTTAAAAGAATTTTTAAGTTTTCCAATTATAAAAGTAACTAATATCGTCAACAAGAAATGTAAACAAATTATTGATTGATTAATTCAGAAAATAGATTATCTATTATCTAAAAGAGAGTCGATTATATAACATATGTATTAACTAACATTTTAACAATTAAATCAACTAAAAAATTATTGTTAGAGTAGGGGCTTTTTTTTTTAATTTGGTGTAGTATTCCCTTTTGGAAAGGAAATGTTTACCTACTCTGCTATTTGCAGTTTACATTGCTATTCTGTGTATTCTATATTCAATTTGAAGGTGGCACAGCGTTTCTTGAAAAGGAAATTTCGCCTCTTTTGAGAAGTTCGATTTTCAAAAAAACAAAAAAAGATGGCTTTAGTTATGGTACGATGGCTTGACTTACCAGAAGGTTTTCTGGAGGTCGTAGTCATTTTAAGCCCAACTTATTGTTAACATGAATAGAAAGTGCATAATACCGAGACTAATCCTGTGGCTATCTACGTTTTTTCCCTCTCTTTTTTGCTTTTTGATTCAATGCAGTGCCTCCTTACAGCTATTTCCATACCGGACAACCTTCTTGTAATGAGTACGATGATTATCTTCAGGTAACTAAGGTTTGTGGCGGAATTTCAATTTATCGAACTTTATTAATGTTGTGTAACTATCTCTTGTTAAAGGCAGTGTTGTTTCTGATTCCTTCAACATATCTTATTTGCTTTATTATTGTTATTATATGACTTAAAATGACTGGTGCAAAGAGCAATATTGTTTAAGATATCAAGCAGGGCTGGTGGTTCAATTTGGGGGTATTGTTAACCAAATTAAACACGAGTAAATACGAGAGTATCCACATATACATACATATATATATATATATATATACGATATGTTTATCGAGCACATATGTTCGTATCGTATATTCTCTTGCTATAATATCATACCTGGTCTTACATATATATATATATATAGAAACGTGCAAGCATAAAAGTTCAATATCTCTTGTGTAGATGGTTAAAGATATCTGAACTTAAATGGCAGAGAAAAGAAACAATCCAATGCAAAAACTCAAAGCTATTTTTAGTAAGATTGAATCCAAGAAAAAATTAAGACATGAAAGGATCACGAGATATGATTTAATGGTGTTGAATGCAAAGATTGAACAATTAGAGATAGAAAAGACTACATCACAAAGATCATCACAGTCTTCAAGAAAATCTAGCAGTGAGGTATAAATAAAGTAAAAAAAAAAAGAAAAGAATAGATAATTAATAATTGCTTTACAACAAATACAACCTTTTACTGAGAGGAAATTCAAAACGTTATACCTTTGTTAATGACTCAGTGATTCATATTTTGTTTTTAGTTTTGGTTACCTGAATGGTTAAAATATATTTGGTTTGCAAGACAAAAAAAACATTCTTACGGTTTGTAATATTAGTAACAGCTTTTTTTAAAGACCCATGGTTAGAGGGGGGAGATGCACTTGCCACAAGATTTAGAAACAATTTTGTTGGTTTCGTAATAAAGATTACATGATGACAATAACGTTTTGTTTGTATTAAAATTAGGTGGTGTGAGGAAATCAGTACCTGTATATATTAAAATAATAGAAATGATTTCCATATAACAATATGGGAAAAAATAAAAATGACTTTGTAATTTTTTGTATAGTACTTTATGTATATTGTTAATGATTTATTGATAATTTTATTATATCTTATATATGTTGTTATATAAATCGAGTCTGTTGATATGTCACATTATTTAACTCTTTGAGAATGTATGTGGCTTGTATATACGAATGTTAATCATGAGGATAAAACAGTATACACATTATTAATCTTATATCTTATTAATCATTAATATATAAAGTAGATAAATGTATAACACATAGCCAAGTACACATGTATTTTCCATAAGTCTAGTTACTTGCAAGATAAAAAATAATACCTAATGTATATAATGAACAAAAAGAAAGAAATCATCCTATTGTTTTAGAAGAGTTGATGTAATGCACAGATTAAATAGAACAACAAATATGGAGAACGGCATTATTTGTAGGAACCATAGGTAAGAAAAGTTCATGCCTCCACGTGTTGTTCATGGATCTTAGCGTATCTACCAGATGGATCTTCAGCACAGCCCCAGTCAGCCTTTGGAATCCATCTCATGACAGTGGATGCGGCAGTAGCTTGTGGGAATAAAGCGTCGAATTTCAATCTGTACCAGTAAGCTTCTTTGGTGGTTGGAATATCATCACCCCAGTGAGCCTTTGGAGATGCAAACATTTCGTCAGAGATGACTTTTTCTGCGGTATCCTTTAACCCATCGATCCAGGAGTAACCGACACCATCAGAGAATTGTTCCTTTTGTCTCCATAAGATTTCATCTGGTAAGTATGGTTTTACATCGGGTTCATCAGAAGTATCGAATGACTTTCTTAAGATGTATTTTTCAATTCTGCCTTCTTCTGGTTTGATCATCTTTTCCTTTGGATCAATGTTCATACAACAATCTAAGAATTCTTTGTCTAAGAATGGAACTCTTGCTTCTAGACCCCAAGCCATGGTAGACTTGTTGGCTCTTAAGTTATCGGCCAAGTGTAAGTTCTTGACACGCTTGACGGATTCAGCGTGGAATTCGGCTGCAGATGGAGCAGCAGCAAAATATAAGTAACCGCCAAAGATTTCATCAGAACCTTCACCGGATAAGACCATCTTAACACCTTGGGCTTTAATCTTTCTAGACAATAAGAACATAGGAGTAGAGGCTCTAATAGTGGTGACATCATAGGTCTCTAGATGGTAAATGACATCATCTAATGCATCAAGACCTTCTTGTAAAGTGAAAGTGTGTTCGTGATGTATAGAACCAATAAACTTTGCGACTTTTCTAGCAGCTTTTAAGTCAGGTGCGTTTGGCAACCCAATAGCGAAGGAATGTAAACGAGACCAAGTAGCAGACACCAGGTTACCGTTGTCATCGATACCAGCCAAATGGTTTTGTGGGTCTTCATCATCGTACTTACTGACGTCCAATTCTCTGTTGGCCTTTTCAGTTTCTCTAGCAGCAATGGAGGCGATCAAAGAGGAGTCTAACCCTCCAGATAATAAGACACCGTATGGGACTTCAGCCATCAGTCTCTTTCTAACGGCCTTTTCCAAAGTGTGTCTGATCTTCTTGTAGTCGGCAGGTTCAGTTGGGATCCTGCTTTCGTCTAACCAATCTGGATTGTAGTAACGAGTGATCTTGTCGGTCTCAGAGTCGTAGACGTGACCTGGAGGGAATGCAATAATGTTATCACAGTCATCGGTTAGACATTTAAGTTCGGATGCAAAGTACACGGTTCTTGGGTTCATAGAGGATCTACCCATGTAAAGAGTAGTGATACCGACAGGGTCTCTTGCGGCGATGATCCTGTCTTTCTTAGAATCATATAGACACCAGGCAAACATACCATCTAAATACTTTGGAGCATCGATGTCGTGTTTCAAATACATTGGGATGATAGGTTCACAGTCAGACAGGGACTGGTAAGGATAATCTGGACATTGTTCTCTTAATTGGATGTGATTATAGATTTCACCGTTGACGGTTAAGACATAGTTACCACATGGCGAGGTGATTGGTTGAGCACCAGAGTTGACACCGACGATGGCCAATCTTTCATGGCATAGAATAGTGGAGTTTTTGATGACGTTACCAGACCAATCTGGACCTCTGTGTCTGACTCTTTTAGATAGTTGTAAAGCCTTTGGTTTGAAGTTTAAAACGTCGTCGTGTCTAAAAGCAGCAAAGATACCACACATTTTCAATCGATAGTTATAGGTATAATATGAGGTGGGAGGAAAAAGTAAAGTGGGAAGTTAATATATAGAATATAGATTTACAGAGGTCTTGATGAGTTTTGATGAGTTTGGGATCAATTGCAAGAAGAAGAAAGAAACGAGAAAAAAAAAGATGATGACTTACAAGTGATGAAATAGGCAGTGGCAATGAAGGGATGGAAGTCAAATAAGAAACAGGTTGTGGTGACAAGAAGAAAAAAATAAAAGAAAAAGTAAACATATATATATATATATATAAATGAGTCAAGGTTGACAACAAAGAAGAAAATACTTCTTATAACCTGGTATATTAGTGGATTAGTTTACGAAAAAAAAAAAAAAAAACGAAGAAGGAAGAAGAAAAAAGAAAACCGTCTTATTGACTTAAAAAATGCGCTGCTCAAGGAGAACAGCATAGCTAATTGAATAGCGAAAGTAGATATGCAAGAAGAGAGGAAACAGAACAGAGAACAAGTGTGAGTAATAAGACCAACCATATCGAAAGACCCAAAGGCTCATATTTTGTCTTTTCTGACCGCAATGAAAGAAGAAAAACAAGAAGTAAAGTGTCTGTACAATTTGAATTACCGTATTATTTATTTATCCCAACATCATAATATGTACCCGCTATTTAACATTTAAAACCTCTCCCCAGATCACTCATTTTTCTGATTCGAGAAACAGAGGAGCCCTTATCTAATCGATAGCCTTATAACAATAGCAACAACAATAGCAGCGGACATTAAACAAAGCGAGTAATCCAAAAATATAAAAATAAAAAAATAAATAAAAATTTAATGCCTCGAGGGCTGGGTGTGTGGGTGTCGTGCATTGTGAAAGGGGAAACATGACTCAATTTTTGTTTCCACCGTCGTTTCTTTTTTCCCCCAGTAGCCTTGTTTGTCCCTTTTGGGGATGTGTGGGTGGCACATGTATGGGTGTGTGGGTGTGTTTGACGAGTTAAATAACTACCGATCCGACATCCCATGTTTTCTTTGTTTGCGTTTGCTTAACTATGCGCAGTCTACATAGATTATACACGAAACCATCTTGTTCTCTCTCTGTCTTTCTTTCTCTCCGCAATGCAGTGTACCCTATATCTTACCTCCATTAAAGGTACTGAGTGTTGTATCCCTACTGAACTGGTTCATTATAAAAAGGTATGGATAAACCACACATTTATATATATATATACATATATACAAAGAAGATAACATGTTTTGAATTTTTTTTTCGTTGTAAGGATGTCATTTAAAAAGCGTGTCGCCTTCTTAATGTTTTTCTATTTTCCTTCCTGTTACTTACCGCCATTATATATACATATATATATATCTTTTTGCCATTTGGTCAAGAAAGTTCAATCAAGGCGCAATTATTATTGTACGTTACTACCATATAAGATTGTTTATGTCTCCCCAAATAGCACATACAGTTCCCTACAGATTTGCTTGCTTTTCTTGACTTTGTTCTAATTATATTGTTTTTTGTTTTTTTTTGTTTGTTCTTTTTTTAAAAGTCTTCAAAATAGAGAACCACCTTTTAATATGCGAGGAGTATACATAGACATATACACAGAGATATGTGTATATGTTATTTTTATTTTTATTTTTCTTTTCTTATTTAAACCTCTTACAATTGATTTATAAGAGTTTTTATACCTTTATTTTGATTGATACCAATTATCCATTAATTCTCCTCCCCATAACAAATGACCCTCATATATCATTCTTTCCCTTCCCTCTACAAGACAGACAAATAAATAAATAAATAAAAAGGGAAAGAACGATTTACAGGGGGGAAAGAAAAAACTTGTTATTTGGATAGTAAATTAACGTTCAGGTCTCAATCGTACAGAGAAAAGAAATATGTGTTACATCTATAATCCTCTTATATGCATACGTACATACATACATATGTGCATTGTTTGTAGATTTCAAAAGTCTGCTTTAATGATTAAGGATAATTCCTCTTTATATATCTTTTATCATTTTATTTTATTTATAGTAGTTGGTATTTTTTTTTTCGTTTTTTTTTTCATATTGTGCACGAGTACCTTTTTTCTTCAAAATGATCTTTTTTTTTTCATTTTTAATTTTTTTTTTCTTTTCTTGTAACGAAAAATTTTGAGATGAGCATCTCTCTCGTTTTTGACTTAAAGTTATTAAAGCACTTTTATATTGAAAATAAACAAAATTAATTGTTGGTACTTGTTTACTCAGATCATATAGGTCTCTGTTATTACTGAGACACAATACAATAGTATACAAACAGAAAAACAGATAGAGGAAAAAATAAAAAAATAAAAAAGAGAAATGGTTCTTTCAATAGAAGAAATCAAATCTATAACCAAACAAATTATTTCGACAAAAGAAAAGACCCACTACAATAATATTGTTAGATTGATCAATGAATTGATAATCCCTCCTACCAATGACCAAGTCCTACAACTCTTGGATGATTTAGACAACGAAAAAAGATTAAGGTTCTTGACCGTTTCATTGTTCCAAATCTTTAAAAAACTGTTTCAAAGAAATGAATTAGTGCTATTGAAAAAGAATCTAAGGACTCAAAACCAAAATGAATCTTTGGTTAAATTTATTAATTGGTGTAGAAATATGTATAACACCTTTAAAGTAAAGTTGTTGTCCATCATATCAAATCTCCATATTGAGACCTCATGGGCTTTAGACGCATTAGACCTGTATATGCAACTGATTGAATTGGAATCAGATCATTTCGCTAAAGGTCCTTTTTTCCCAAATAAAACTTTACAAAATTTAATCATATCTCTTTGGAAATCAGATGTTGAGAACCATGAATTGGATCCCATAACTGGTCAATCTCAGAATTTCATTCTTTTAGAGTTTATCAATAAATATTATAAACCTTATGCTGATATTCAATATTATACACAATCTGAATTAAATAAATTATTTGATACATCTGTCCAAGCAACCGATAATTCTAATAATAATAATGATAATAATAGTAATATGTCTGAATCCCCACTTTCTAAAAAGCATAACATTGCAAAATGGTTAACTCTAATGAACCACGATCAACATTGTTGTGGTGGTATAAATACAGATAAGGAGAATGAGTTTGAATTTGAAGTGTTTGTATCGGAACCGCCAAACTGTATCAATAACGTATCACAATTTAAATCGTTAGTAGAAAAAAATTGGTTGTTTCAATTAAATCAAGACTTGTCCTTCAATCAATATAAGAGTATCTTATTAATACTTCATAGAAGAGTCATTCCATTATTTCATACTCCAACAAAACTAATGGATTTCTTAACAGATTCTTACAATCTATCCCAAGTATCGCCAAACGAAAAATCTGTGGGTGTTATCCCAATTTTGGCACTTAATGGTCTTTTTCAATTAATGCAGCATTCAAATCTAGAGTATCCAAATTTCTATTCAAAACTTTATCAACTATTGACACCTGATTTAATGCATGTCAAATATAGGCCAAGATTTTTCAGACTAATGGAATTGTTTTTGTCTTCTACACATCTCTCTGTTCATTTAGTAGCCTCATTTATTAAGAAATTGGCAAGATTGTCTTTAAATGCACCACCTGCCGCCGTAGTTACTATTATCCCATTTATTTATAATCTTTTGAAAAAACATCCTAACTGTATGATCATGATTCATAATCCAAAGTATATTTCATCTCCATTTCAAACGGAGGAGGAAAGGTTACAATTAAAACAGAATATTGACCTATACAGGGATCCATTCAATATGGAATCTATCGATCCAGAAAATACAAATGCGTTTGAATCGTCATTGTGGGAATTGGCTACTTTGATGGACCATTATCATCCGAATGTAGCTACATTGGCCAAAATCTTTAGACAGCCATTCAGGAAATTACATTATAACATGGAAGATTTCTTAGATTGGAGTTATGATTCATTAATTAACGCAGAATTATCAAGAAACCTGAAGATTTTACCTACGCTGGAATTTGAGACATTTGACCAAATATTGAATGACCACGAAAGTGAAACAGCCACTGGGTCCAGCACTACGTATCTAAAGAACATTGCATGGTAAGACTTGCAAATAAAAGAATAGAAAATAACTTATAATGGATATTCAAATCTATATATATCACTTAATAAAAAATTGTATATTATTATTTACAAGTTATACAATTATAAGTACTCATCATCCCCATGTAATAATAAAAGAGAAAGAAAGAACTCTTTCATTAAGTAATTCTAGGAAAGTTTTTTATTCCCCTGTATTCTCTGTTCGATTCTTATGTGCAACCTCTTCTTTTTGCATTATTTATATTTTTTTTCTCTCTCTCTTCCGAGATGGGCTCCAGACTATGAAGAAGTGAAAAATTTATAATATTGTGATTATGGAGTTAAGCTGAGGAAACCGTAAATTTTATATCCAAAGACGTTATGGTCATCGGGTTGGATTCCTTAAAAATAATAAGGATATTACTTGTAATCTTCTTCTTTTTTTATTTTACTATTGATTTTATAAGAGTGGAATGATTTAAAGTAAAAGCAGTACCACCTACCCAGTGTTATAAAATAATGACAGACCCAACTACTGCCGATAAGGAAGCTGCATTAAAGTTTAAAGATGAAGGGAATATGTTTATAAAGCAACAAAATTTCCCTAAAGCTATCGAATTATATTCCAAAGCCATTGAGTTGAACCCAAATATGTCCATTTTTTACTCAAATAGGGCATTAGCCCATATTAAGATGGATAATTTTCAGAGTGCTTTCAATGATTGTAACTCTGCTATTAAATTGGACAAGAATAATATTAAAGCTTACCATAGAAGAGGTATGTCCGAAGTTGGTTTATTAGAATTTAAAAAGGCTAGAACGGATTTTAACATTGTGTTAAAGGTTAAACCTAATGACGCTACTGCAAAGAGAGGATTGGCTATGTGTGAAAGATTTATTAGAGAGGAAAGATTTAAAAAAGCTATCGGCGGCGGTGATTCTGGGAAAGTTAATTTTTGTAAGACCATTGATTTAAGCTCATTTGATGCCAATTCAGATTTGGTTAAATATGATGGTATGAAATTAGACTTTGAAGAATTGAAGAATGAAAAGAATGAGAATGAAGGGATTCAAATTAAAAATATGTCACAGGACTTTGTTTCATTTATGATCAAGGATTTGTTTATAAAGGGGAAACAATTACCTAAGAAATATGTGGCTGCTATTATATCGCATGCAGAAAGGTTATTTCGTCAAGAGCCTACTTTAGTTGAAATTTCAAATAAAGATAAAGATGGAAAACAAACAGAAATGACTGGCGTTAAAATCTCTGTTTGTGGTGATACACATGGTCAATTTTATGATGTTTTAAATATTTTCCAAAAATTTGGTAAAGTGTCTCCTCAACACACTTATCTTTTCAATGGTGATTTTGTGGATCGTGGTTCGTGGTCATGTGAAGTGGCCATATTATTCTATTGCTTAAAGATTTTATATCCAAAAAACTTTTATTTGAATAGAGGTAACCACGAAACCGATAATATGAATAAAATGTATGGTTTTGAGGATGAGTGTAAATATAAATACTCTCAAAGAATATTTGACATGTTTTCTCAGAGTTTCGAAAGTTTACCTCTTGCTACCTTAATAAATGATGATTACTTGGTAATGCATGGAGGTTTGCCAAAGGATACAGAATCCACACTTGATGATATTAGATCTATTGACAGATTCAAACAACCGCCAAGGGAAGGTTTGTTTATGGATTTACTTTGGGCAGATCCACAAGCAGCCAAAGGGTTTGGCCCATCTCAACGTGGATTGGGTTATTCATTTGGTCCTGACATTACAGCCCAATATTTAGAGAGAAACAAATTAAAGAAAATTTTCAGATCGCATGAAGTGAGAATGAATGGTGTAGAATTAGAACATGACAAGAAATTGATAACTGTGTTTAGTGCACCGAACTACTGTGATTCTCAAGGTAACAAAGGTGCTATTATCCACGTGGTACCAGGCAAAGGTAAAGTTGATGTTAATGAAAATGATGACGAAGATTTATGTATCGAATTATTTGAACATGTAAAACATCCAGATATAAAACCGATGGCTTATTCTAATGGTGGGTTAGGATTTTAGTCAACATATAATTAATTGTAATAATAATAGTGATAGATAAGAATAAAAATCTATATTTAATAGAAAGACAGAGGGAGAAAAGGAGAGAAGAAGAAGAAGAAATGTATACGTAGTAATATTATTGATCTGTAAATTCAATAATTTTGTTAAGTAGGAGGAATGGATATATATGCATTACATGTATATAAGTTTTATGGTAACAGTAAAAAAATGATTTTTTTTAAAAAAAAAGAAGGGAGTTACAGTATTTATACTACAAAAAACATTTATTCTTCCGTGGCAGCAGCTTTCACTAAATCTAAGAATTTTTCCTTTGACACTTCAGTAATCAGTTGTTCTCTTTCTTGTTTGTTCTTGATATCACCTAGGTGTTCGGAGACTTCTCTATTTGTCTTCACTTGAGTAGATAAGATTGCATTGAATAATTTGACAACACCCTTTTGGGCAATCTTCCTCAATTTTGATTCTTTCTCCAGTATATTCCTAATATCTTCACCGTTAGTGTCTTGTGTTTGAGGTAAAATATTTCTCTTTCTAGTTTTATCGAGTAATTTTTTCTTCTCTGCGAGTAAAGCTCTCTTTGCCTTTAACTCTAATTTATCAGCTTCATTTTGTTTTATAATTTTTTTATTTCTTGCCATGATAGGATCATTTCTATCATAAGCTTTTAAATGTGATGATAAAATGGCAGATACCGCACTGGAGAATTCCTTAGAACCATCGTCATGTTTACTTTTCTTAGATTTTTTTTTCTTTGGGAAATTATCATCGTCAGAGTATTCACTATCTTCTTCTTCTTCTTTTTCTGAAGTTCCGTCTGAATTCTTATTATAACTATTACTGTCATCTTCTTCAGAAGAAGAAACATCAGCTAGATCTTGTTCATCATTTTCTACTTCATCACTGTCAATATTTGAGTCATAGTCACTATTTTGATCTACGGTAGCACCCTTGCTCCTAACGTTGTTGCTAGTATCTTCTTCAATAATATCTCTAGATCTTTTCTTTAAATTTGTTTTACCTGCATATGATAATGTTAATTTCCCCTTGGATGCCATTATTCCTTTTCCTAATATATTTTAATTATATCTTCAAAGGCTTTTATAGAATTCACTTCAACCTGAATAAAACCAATATACAGTTCTTCTTCCTCTTATTCTTTCTCTTTTACTTCCACTGTAATGAGTAGGAATGAATAGAGAATTGCTTGCTCTTCTCTTTTCAACCCACCAGAAAACCTTATGTCTCATATCATCTCATCTCATCTCATCTCTAATGAAAGCACTGACAAACTTTTCTTGTGCCTCTGGTTTCGTTGTTCCTCGAGACACTGCGGGAAACAAAAAAAAATAAAATAAAATAAAACCTTCGGCTCTCCAACACCCACACACCCAACAAAATTGTTTTGTCACGTGCCCGTGTTTGGGTGTCTGGGTGGTCCGATTTTTGTCGTTTTGCAGAGATCAATTTTCTATAACTTTGTAGATGGTGAAACTGATCTGAGACTAGTGATGGGTATTGTGGCCACGTACATGATAATAATACTCCCACCTGTCCTCGACAATATATATATTTGTTTAAGTATATATGTGATGTGTGATTAGCGTGCTAGTTGAGAGATTGTTTTGTGACAAAAAATAAGAAGACAAGTGGCATAGATAAGTAGGCTGACACGGATACAAAAGAGAAAGATTCAAGAATGAATAATATGCCGACAACACCAGAGAGACGTCAATCGTATTCTAAGAGGCGGTACACTACAAGCCCCTCACCTAAATTTTATAGGCAAAATGGTATATTCAGTGCATCTGCAAACGCGGATAATGAAAGGGATCTAATTTCTATTGTCAATAATAACAGTAGTCATGATAATACAAAACGTGATATGGCCAAATTTCCCGACAGGGTAGGTGCTTTGGACAGAAGGTCTTTGGATGGCCAGACCGTGCTTACGTCTACCGGTATCAAACCAATGATGTCCACATCACGTAAGTCTTCTGGGTTAGCTCTCAACAATAACAATAACAATAATACTATTAATAACAATATTATTAATTCAAATTATACTAGTAAAATGAATCATTTGTCCACTTTTTACAATGAACAAATGAAAGAGTTGAACCAATTGCAAGATACTTTGGTTAAAAAAAAGGCTAAATTGGATGAATTAAGAGATGTCGTTATCAAGGGTAAAAAAGAGTTTAATGAAACCAAATTGATGTGGGATAAATTAAGAGATGAAAAATTGACCAAGGAACAACAATTGAAGATCAAACAAAATGAGATTAATAAATTGAAAGACACGATTGAATCCCGGAAGAAATTTTTAGAAGAAGGTCACAAATTGCATTTACAACAGATGGAAGTTGAGAATCAAACAAAGATAAATAAAATGATTAATGATTATAAAGAAAGGATAGAAAGTCTGAAACTGATTAAAATTAAAAAGTTCGAGGACGAAAGAGACAATTTGATTAAAGAGGTTAATAATATTAAATCGAAGATTGATAATAATGATGATATTTTATCACAATCCATAATGGAGCTAACCGATAAATATGATAAATTGAAAGAGGATTGGTTAAATGAATATCAAACCAAATGGAATCAAAATATTGAAATTAATAAGAATTACAATAAACAGATAGATGATATTAAAAGAGATATTGAACAAAACTTGAAACCAAAGAAGATTCATTTGGAAAAAACATTAGCTGATCTAAATGGGAAGGTTGCTGACTTGGAAAGAATCTTAAGTGAAAGAAGAGACAAAAAAGCACTTTTACAAGCAAAGATTAAAGAAAGGGAAATCAAATTAAAAGAAAATAAGGATCGTCAAATAGAATTAAAAGAATATATAGAGAAAACAGAATCTGATTTAAAAGAGATAAATGATATTCTAATGAAAGAAGAATCCTTGAGAAGAGCTTTGCATAATGAATTACAAGAATTAAGAGGTAATATTAGAGTATTTTGTCGTATTCGTCCTCCATTACCCAAGATTGAAGATCCCAATACTAATCATATAAAAGTTAAACCCTTTGATGATACTAATGGAGTTCAAGTTATGGAAATTGTAAAGCCAACTAACGAAAATAACAACTGCAACAGCAACAGTAATAACAACAGTAATAATAATAATAACGCTAGTAGTAATAGTAATAATATTCCGCAACAATTTAAATTTGATAGGATATTTGATATTGGTGAGGACAACACGGAGGTATTTAAAGAGGTTGGACAGTTGGTACAAAGTTCCTTGGATGGCTATAACGTTTGTATATTTGCATATGGACAGACTGGTTCTGGTAAGACTTTCACTATGTTGAACCCTGGTGATGGTATTATTCCCTCGACAATATCACACATTTTTAGTTGGATAGAGAATTTAAAAGAACGTGGTTGGAAATATAAAATTGAGTGTCAATTTGTAGAAATATATAATGAAAATATTATAGACCTTTTACGAAACGGTAATATTGAAAGTAATAATAACACAACTAATAACAATGCTAATAATAGTAAATGTGAAATTAGACATGATCATGAAAACGAAACAACTACCATAACAAATGTAACAACGTGTCAATTGGATACTAAAGAATCGGTGGGTAAAATTTTACAAAAAGCCACTAGATTAAGGTCTACTGCTTCTACTGAATCAAATGAACATTCTTCTCGTTCTCATAGTATATTTATACTCCATTTGTATGGTCATAACGCTTTAACTAACGAGAATTCTCATGGGATATTAAACCTGGTTGATTTGGCAGGTTCTGAAAGAATACATTCCTCACAAGTTAGTGGTGAACGTTTAAGAGAGACCCAAAATATTAATAGATCGTTAAGTTGTCTTGGAGATGTTATCCACGCATTGAATATACCAGATAGAAATGGTAAAAGACATGTTCCATTTAGAAACTCTAAGTTAACGTACCTTTTACAATATTCGTTGACAGGGAATTCAAAAACATTGATGTTTGTTAATATATCATCATCTAATTCACACTTAAATGAAACTTTAAATTCATTAAGATTTGCATCAAAAGTTAATTCCACAAAAATTGGCAAATAACAATTTTTTTTATAAAAAAAACAAAGGAGAAGGAGAGGAAGAGAGGTCAGTGATTTATAACCAATTATAAATATCTATAGAATCATAAATATAATATCGATACATATTTTGCATAAATAATAGAAAAGATACAAATAAATACAAGAAACAAAAGTATTCAATTATTAATTATTTTTCTTTTGTGTAATAAAATCATCACTATTGGTAGCATTATTTCCTTTGGAGAGTTTATTATGATTTTCCTCAGGTTCTTTATTTATGTTCAGAAATTTTTGTAATCTTCTAATTGCCCAATTTTGACCAATCAATTTAACATCAGGATCAGATTGCCCCTCTGTTTGAGTAAACACTTTCCACCATCTGTGATCTCGGAACCGTGGGTCTTCTTCTTTTAAATTTGTATTCAATTTTCTTAATTCAGAGACTTTCAATCTCAATTCAGATGCCAATCTACTTCTTAAATCTTGGGCTTCCTCACCATATTTTAATTTGTCATTTAAATCAGTGTCGTCAGGTTTTGAATATTTGGATACTAGAATCTGCCACTCACGACGATACGATTCTATAATTGAATCTTCGATTGGGTCTCCTATTGTGACATTTATATGAGTACCCCATGATTTTATAAAATGTCTCCATGCTGGAATAGTGTCGTCTTCGGATGCAATTTTTTCAAATCCAGTACTAAAAATAGGTACCACAATAGGAGGTTCAGATGCTTCTAAGATCATTCTTGTAACCCCCCATTTAAAATATCTCATTGAATTATTGTAAGGTGGATGTAATTGTAACACAAAACCTTCAGGATACACATGTATCCAAGAAGAATAGTTACTTGTCTTCTTATCAATGCTCCTGTTTTCATCACCACTATTTTGACTCAATATTTTAATACTACAATCAATTGATCCTTGGAATGGCCCCTTGCCAAATCTTTCAGTAGATAAGACACCGCCTAAACTGAAAAATGTAGATAGAAATCTATTTTTAAAGCATACATTATGGGCACCCAAACAAAATCGAATATTCGATAATGATTTATATAATGACATAGGAAAGGTGCCCCAAAGAAATGGGTCATCGACAGTAGACATATGATTCATGATGGTCATTAATCCACGTTTTTCTGATTTGGATTTCTCTAAAGATTTCTCCAAAGTGTGGTAATTGTTCACGCTAACATGATAAAATGTATTTAACACAATTTTAGACATACCAATCACAAGAATACTAGTACCATAATGAAGGAGTTTCCACCATTTTGTGTCTCTTGGATATTGGTAAAAGAAGTCATCACCTCTCTTAATAACATCAGGAAAGGGCATACTTATTTTGACGACCGAATACCAAAAGTTTAGTTGGGGGGTAGTCAATAGTTTGAAATAACTGAATTCAATGGTAACACCAACAGGACAGTATACCTGTAACTCCTGTCATCTATGTATTGCATACAATAAAACTATTTGTGTTATCCTTATTTTTATCGATGAGATCCGATGGCTCTTTCAAGGGGAAATGTGTCAAAAATAAGTTTGGATGAAAAAAAAAAAAAAAAATGAAAAAAAGCTGTCTCGAAGGATCTCTCAAACCTTCTTCTACAGGATATGTATTTTAATATAGTCTAGGTTTTTGAGTTGTTGATAAAACAAAGATGAAGAAATAAGATGTCTAAATGGCTTTGTTTTAGATATAATTGACAATTATCTAGTATATCTAGGGTTATTACCATATACACAAACACACACACATATATATATATAGATATATAGAAAAGAGTTGGAATAACAGGGAAAAAAAGAGAGAGAGAGAGATGGAAAAATATACAAATTATAGAGACAGAGGCACTGGTATATCACCGTTTATGCCAATACATCCACAAAGACATGGTCCCATATTCAAGACTGTACAATGGACGATTTTTACTGTCAAAATGGTTCTTTTGTTACCGTTGATAGTGTTTACTATTGGTGGTAATTTCACTGGATCAATGATATACTTAATAATGAAATTGGTGTTCAACTACTCCATAGATGTCACAGTACAAGGTAAGAGACGGAGAGCAGTTAGTAGAAAGCTTGATTATCCACGTCGTGGTAACCTTTACCTATGTAATTACACTAGTGTGTTAGATGCATTAGTATGCCGTATTATAGCACAGGATACATCTATATTATTTTTGGTGGCATTTCACAATGAGGTCTATGGTATGAGAATGTGGAGTTTCATTAGATACACTTTGACCCAATCTAATATAGCCAAGTACGGGGAGAAAATAGACACATGGAGGGACGTATGTGACGATTATACATGTTTTATGTTTCCAGAAGGTGTTACATCCAATGGTAAGAGCGTGTTGCCATTTGAAATATATGATTTAAGATTAAAACAATTTATTTTAGGTGAAGATGTTGCGTCTACGAAGAACAGGAGAAAATCCATTACCACTGCTGTTACTGCCGCTACTACTGCTAGTATCAGAGATAAGATTGGAAGTTATAAGGGCAAGGGTAATAATAGTGATGGAAACGACATCAAGGATTTAATCCAATGGTGTCAACTAAAACATATTCCCTCAACCTTAACTGTATCAATTCCTAAGAGCGGGTTTGAATTCTTCAAGACTCTGTTGTACGTTAGCAAACCTCAGTCCAAATGTAAGATCATTCCATCATATGTCGTGGATGGGTACAAAAGTGGGATTGGTAGCAGCACAGCAAGTATCACTGCACACGGGCGTGTAATATTGAACGGCGGCCAGACTCCCGTCGCCCGAACCCTAAATGCGGCCCAAAAGGCACAGTTCATTGCAGAATGGGGTGCACGGGTGTGAGGGCTGGTAACTTCTGTGTTGATTGGTTGTTTATTCTATTGTACTATTATTGTTTTTGTTTTGATACAAACAAGGCATCATGCGATAAGATAAGATAAGATAAGATAAGACAATATAAGACAAGACAAGACAAGAGAAGGAAAAATAAAAAATAAAACGTACAAAAATTGGAGCAAGAAGAATGAAATATTTAAAAATTATATACACATGGTATTTATGTTAGTTGTGCAACCCTAATGGAGTATCTGTTTTATTCTTTTTTTTTTTCCAAATTCCGAACATGACCCTTACACTCAGCCAAATTTTAGGGCTTGGTACACTTTTATACGATCGAACCTGACTGTAAGTTCTTATTGATGATATGTACTGTGGTACACCTTCTTATCTGTAGTATCTTTTTCAGGGAAACAGCTTCTTCCCACGTAACATACAGAGAGGTTTTGCCGTTGTTTTGATACAATACCCTAATCTTAGACTGTTCTTTCTAAGATCGCGTCAACTCTACAATAAGCTGAGCCCCTAATATCACAAGTAAAGAAACCCCAGTTTTTTATTATTTTTTTTTTTGCCGAATAAATAAACATACAAGTAACAATACAAAACATACCTTGTACAAACAAAAACAAAAAATAATAGGAAAAGACAATAGGTTTCAAAATTTTTTCTGTTTGTTTAATACAACTGCTTTGTTTTTCTCTTGTTTATATTTTTCCTGTTGTCGGACATTTACTTCCTTACTTACTTAAACTAAGCAAACAACAGTTAACTTACTCAAAACACCAGAAAGATTTATCGACTGAATCCAATTCGTTTATCAAATTCTGCTGATAGACAAAGAGGGGTTAGAAAGATAAAGATTTAGATAAAGGTTTAGATGAAGAGATAACATGTAATGTTTTTTTTTTTTGGTTTGTTATCAATTTGTTCCTCGATTCTTATTTCCTTTTTCGAAATTTCTCTTTTTTATTTTTTTCTTTTTTTTTTTTTTTGTTGTTGTAAGAAGTTCTCGATGAGCTGATAAAAATAGTAAAGGGAAATTTCGAATTGTATACTTAAAAGGGAATAGAAAGATTTAAAGTATGGATAACGTTCGAGTCATCCTGTAGGTTATCAAAAACAATTTTATTCTTTTTTTTTGTTTTGCTTCATTCTCTTTGAATTCTACAGTCTTTTTTTTTTTACTAACTATATATCTGTTCCTTTCTTTTTAATCCTATTCCCCACTCTCTCCCATGTACGTTTTCCAATCTAATTTAGTCCACCTTGCCTTAATGTTTGAGTATATCTTGCACATACGCACATGCCATTTATATACTTGGAAATTCTTGGAGACACAGGCTTTAGTCATTAATTTATTCATTTTCATAAGTCAAAAAAAGAGTAAAAGCGTATTAGATCTAATTAGGATACAAAAAGAACTCCAGATTATACTTTTTTTTTTATTTTTGGGTACTTCTTTTAGTATTTTTGCTTCATTTTGACCCTTTATTCTTTCGACCTGTTCCCGTTGTTGGCATATATATATATATATATATATCCAATATATTGAATAAAGTTTATTTCTTCGTTAAATAAAAATCAATAAATTGATTAACCGAATAATTAATTAAGGCTTTCAGAATAATAGTACCACAAAATATATACACATATATATTCTTTCTGGCTGATATAATAGTAACAAAGGAAACATGTCAACAAGTAATGTATGGACGGAAGATTACGATGAAGCTACGGTAGGGTTCATAATAATATCTGCTGCACTAGTCTTTTTTATGGTACCAGGTCTAGGTTTTTTATATTCAGGTTTAGCAAGAAGAAAATCGGCTTTGGCTCTAATATGGGTAGTACTGATGGCCACCCTGGTTGGAATGTTACAATGGTACTTTTGGGGTTATTCTCTTGCATTCAGTAAAACTGCTACAAATAATAAATTTATTGGTGATTTGAACTCTTTTGGTTTTAGGAACGTTTATGGTAAAACAGGCCCAGACGATGCGTACCCAGAGATTGCATTTGCCACGTTCCAAATGATGTTCATGTGTGTAACTTTAAGTATTGTCTCTGGTGCCACTGCAGAAAGAGGGAAATTGTTTCCTCATATGGTGTTTCTTTTCATATTTGCCACTTTGGTGTATTGTCCAATCTGCTATTGGATCTGGGCCCCAGGTGGATGGGCTTATCAATGGGGGGTTCTTGATTGGGCAGGTGGATTCCTTGAAATTGTCTCTGCTCTCGGTGGCTTTGTTTACTCTTACTTTTTAGGTAGACGTAAAGAGAATCTACTTATTAATTTTAGACCACATAATGTATCTATGGTCACTTTGGGTACAAGTATACTTTGGTTTGGTTGGCTGTTATTTAATGGTGGTTCCACATTGACACCATCCCTTAAGTCCGCTTACGCTTTCTTTAACACCAACATTAGTGCTGTGACAGGTGGTATGACTTGGTGTCTATTAGATTATAGATCTGAAAAGAAATGGTCTACTGTTGGTCTATGTTCAGGTATCATCTGTGGTCTGGTGGCTGCCACTCCATCGTCTGGGTGTATCACGCTTTATGCCTCATTGATTCAGGGGATCGTCG
The DNA here is from genome assembly GCA_030571675.1 of Arxiozyma telluris. NCBI lineage: Eukaryota > Fungi > Ascomycota > Saccharomycetes > Saccharomycetales > Saccharomycetaceae > Arxiozyma > Arxiozyma telluris. Next base: position 67,097 of record JAJLYH010000022.1, on the reverse strand, counting down.
CCGGTGTTGTTTGTAACTTTGCCACTAAGATTAAATACTATATGAAAGTTGATGATTCCTTAGATTTATTGGCTGAACATGGTGTGGCTGGTACAGTTGGTCTTTTATTTAATGCCCTCTTCGGTGCAGACTGGGTCATTGGTATGGATGGAAGTTCTTCTCATGGCGGTGGTTGGTTAACACACAACTGGAAACAGATGTATAAACAAATTGCATATATCGCTGCTGTGGCAGGTTATTGTACCGTAGTGACCGCTTTGATCTGTTTCGTCTTGGAACATATACCATATATTCAATTGCGTGTAGATGAGGATGCAGAGGCTCGTGGTTTAGATGAAGATCAAATAGGTGAATTTGCATATGATTATGTCGAGGTTAGAAGAGATTACTATGAGTGGGGTGTCGATACAGATAATATCCATTCTTCCTCCGCAGAGACACAAACGGAAGATGAAGACAGTGATAACACTGATGACAACTCTATTATGGCTGATACAACGACGTCTGTCTCACAGAATAACAATATTGATGAGCGTCTATCTGAAAAAATTAAGATGGTTTCTTAATTCGATTGTTGCAATACGAATTTAAAACTATAATTATTATGTGGAACCATTTTTTTGTGTGGTTATAATAGGGACAAGTATATCAAAAACAATGTCTTTGTTGATGTTGTCATTTTTTTATTTTTTATCATCAGATTCAACCTATGACAGGAATTATTCATATGGGCTTGTTTTATCCTTTTGCATTATTTATTCTTATAGAGAGTTAAGCAAATAAACGAAATGTTTTGTTTTCTTTACATTTCTGTTTCGCGTAACTCATGTAAATATCATATATTCGTCTTAATAATCTTATTTCTAAAATTAAATAGCTACATAAATACATGAAAAAGAAATTAAAAAAAAAAAATCTATTAATGAAACATGCTAGAGATATATAATTGTTGTGTATGTGCTCAGCTACAAGGGTTGATGATACTTACAGGCACAACATAGGGTTGGTTGTGAAATTTGTAAGAAACAAAAAAAAATCATGATATACTAATTTAGTGGCACGCATAATAAAATATTGTCTATCCATTTAGAGATTTCTTTTAATATTGGATCCATCACTCACCTAAATATTAATAGTGTAATCTTGTATCTAAAGGGGTTAGGTAACGTTTCTATGAATCTTTATTGTATTTATTTCTACAAACGAAAAACATGGATTCTTGAGATAAGAATTAAAATATTAGTAAAAGTAGAACCCGTTTATTCATCTCAATCCTTCTAATTTTTTTATGATGCTTTTACTTTATCGTATCATCAATAATTGAGATGGATTCTTTTGAGAATGAGCGCCTGTATGTAATGGGTATGTATTAAACATTCTCAATTTATATTTTATATATTATTAAAATTATTAGTATATGTAATAGAAGTAAAATTCTTCGGTTATATAGAAGTTATATAAATGTGTTACCATAAAGTAATATAAAATATGTAGTTATAAAAAATAGTGAGGAAAATATTATCGATTGTCGATTACTTCACGTTCCTTATATATGTTTGGAAATGAGTATTGAGCATCATCATTTGTTATAATTGACCACTGTATGTATTTTACGGATACCTGTTAGTATACCTATTGAGAAACTTGGATATCCTAATTAAGTATCAAGGGGTAAAAAATCTTGTTGGTAATAATTTTACTATAGAGATGTTTTTGCTGTAAGATTCATGCTTATTGGTTAAAATCTTATTTATTCATTCTATTTCATTCTAGAACCTTTAGTTCCAACAGATTCATAAGGAAAATGAAGAGTAGATGCAAGAGAAGAACATATGTTTCTCTTATTATTAGATATATTGTTGCAAATTTTGGTGAATCTATAATTTTTTAAAAAAAAAAATATATATAGAATTGAACTTCTTAAAGGATAATCGGAAAAAGTTAAACTGCAATAGGAGAGAAATGTTATTTTCATATAGGATATACCTTTTGTAATATCCCAGATATCGATGTTTATGGTTCTTACTATTAGTTTAGGAAAATATCGATAACCCTCATTTTCCTAAACTCTCCTTTTTGGAAAATTGTACAAACAAACTTTGACAGTTGAAAGATAAGAAATTATAAAGAAAAGATACAAACATACAAGCAGGAGCAACCAACAGTAGAATAAACAATTAAGTATATAATAATAATTACTTCTTTATAGTATTTAGTTTATATTTACTATTACGTCTAAAGATATAGAGTGAGTCTATATCTTATATTCATTTCAGTTATTTATTATTTTTAATTCTAAGTCGACTATTATCAACAACTAATAACCATAAGGTTGTCACGCCTTTTGTGACATATGTTGTCCTGATGTCACGCTAGACGATCTTGCAAGCTCTTTAGTCGACGACGACGTTCTTGTTTTTCTTGTTTATAAAATATATATATCTGTATATCTGTGTATCTTAGTTTACTCCGTATATACAGTATAGTTTATGTATCATAGATAGAGGACAACAACCAACAACCAAGAATCATTTATTATATTTATTATTATAGAAGAGTATATCTCTCGTAGTAGATCTTCATCTATTACACCTTTGATGTAAGTTTAGAGTTGATTGAAATTACGAATAAATTAAAATTGCGACATATTTGACTTGAGTCCCCTGTCATCGCCAGCAAAAATAAACGACCCCAGTGAGGATTGAACTCACGATCTTGCGATTAACAGTCGCACGCCTTAACCAGCTTGGCCATGGAGTCAACTCGCTGTTGCTTCTGGATTTTACGGTTATTTTTATAAAGTATGATTATAACCATGTGATATATATTTTTAAAGCAATATTATTTTGTTTTTTATTTTATGTTCGGTAATTTTTCTATTTAATATATCATATACATTTTAAAATATTTCACATTTAATTAAGAAATGTAAAAAAAGCGACATTTTGAGAAAACTTGTTTTTAAATTTATATTTAAGAAAAAGTTTTAAAAATTCTGAATTAATAAAAATTAAATGTGAGATATGCAAAAATAAACAATTTAATCAAATGCAAAATATATTACTTTTAGAAAGTTATAAAAATATGTCCTAACGAGTTGTATAACCTTAAAAACTTACAATTAGTTTGCTTTTTCAAGACATAATATATAGCTAGGAAGGTTAAATGAAGTTATGGTTAAACCTAACGAGCGACAAGAGCACAATTACTTCCTCTTGCATGAATTTCTGTCTTACGATGATTTCACTCAGTCACTGAGGATATTGGCCACTGATTTTGTGGTATGCGGTTATCGTACCAATTATATCTTTCCACGATTTCTATATAAAATTTCCTAACACCATCTAAACCTCTAACTGGGTACAAATTTAATTATTTATTAATATACAAAAAAACTGATGTTCCTGTTTAATTAAATCTATATATTTTTGTTAGTGCCTTTGTTACCTCCCTTCCACACTTTATACTTTTTACGTTGGTAAAACAACAGTCTAAAATGTTACTTGTTCGATGACCGCTGAATATATACCATTCCTAGCACCTGGAATATGCGTATTCCACCTGCCTAGCCTGTATTCTTTACCAACACTAGCCAATATACGGAAAGTTTCTCTACCATGTTTGCCTGATTCAACACATTGGATCTTATTAACCACACCTTTGCAGCCGTTTAATTCAGCTAACAAACTAAAACATCTTAACGTCTCATCTATTTTCCAAAGCTTTAACGAACCATTCCAAGATCCTGATATGAACACGTTTGAGTATGGAATCGCATGTACCGCGGTTATCCAATATGGGTGAGCCAATCTATCTCCTTGTAATTGATTAGTTCTCACCTCAGAATCAGCTTCCCCAGATATTCCATTATTAGATGGAGATGGCATATAACCGTGCGCTACCCTTTCAATATAGATGGGTTTCTTTTTGGAAGTAGACCATAAACACAAATTACCGTTATCCGAACCTGTAACAAAATGAGAGTCATCGATCATTGAAACAACATCAATACTGCCTTCTGAAACAAAATTTGGAGCTTTAGATTCGTCAGGATATTCAATTGTACCATCTTCTTTTTCTACCGCATTTTCTTTCATCCATTTCCTTAATAACTTATCTGCATCATCCCCACCCCTAAATGTCAGTCTAGTTTCATCAGGAATCTTCCATAACATAGCAGTTCTATCACGAGCTCCCACTGTGACACATCTTTCCATAGCTAACGCTGATATATCTGTCACAATATCATGATGACCATACAAAATTTCTAATTGAGTGAATTGGTTAATAGAATATGTTCTAATCTTAAAATCTGCGCATGCCACATATAATTGATCTGAATTTTTTCTAAACGTTAATGATAAAACCTCACCATGGCGATCTTTAGTAGGAATGACTTTAATTGGTGCTAGGGATTCTGTACTCCAAACAATTAATTTTCTGTCTCTACCACCAGTGACCACATACTTCCCATCTGGTGATGCTGCAACAGTCAATATTTCTGAATAATGTCCTTCAGTAGTATTTTCAAATTCATGCATACCTTCTGGAATATATTGGGGACCTCCTTTAACGAATTTCATTTTTCTGGGTCTTTCGTTGAAGTTAGTTATATCATATTTAGTCAATTGTAAATCTTTACTAACTGTATAAGCATAAAATTTTCCTTTGTTCTTTGATTTACCTGACCTTTCATCAACTTCAAACTTATTTAATTCTGGTTGGTAACATGCCAACCCAGTTAAACATTTATCACCTACACGAGTGAAAGTGGTTTTAGCTTCACTAGCCAACAATTTATCGGCAATAAACCTATAGACACGACCTTGTTGTTCAGCTACGTCCTGCTTTAGTCTTGCTGCAATGATGTCTCTATCTAAATCAGCCGCATCAAAGTTATTATAATCGTCCAAAATTTGTTTCGTTTTATCATCAGTAGAGACATTATCAACTGGTTCAATTTCATTAGCTTCAGCTTTCAAATTTTCAAGATATTGTTTGGCCAATCTCCTTCTCTTATCAGCTGGATTTTCACCTTCAAATTCTTCTTCTGAATCTAATTCTTCATTACCACTCTTATTTAAAACAGAATTTCTGTCATCTTCAACTTCACTATCTTCATTAGAAGAAGGATCTGTGATTTCTTCATCTGCAATAGGATGTGAACTTTCTCTTTCTTCTCTGGTCCTTTTTACCATTGCTCGTACTGTATTAGTGTTAACCTCTAGATGGTGCTATTTTGAACTTTTGTAATTTAACTTCTGGTGGCAGCACTTTATTAGATATTAGTATACATTATTAGTATCGAGTTCATCTCATCTCAAGATTCTTTTTTATTTTCAATTTTTTTTTATTTTTTCATTTTTCGATTTTCTCAATTTTTTTTTGTGCTAAATTTTGAAATCACAGAAGGAGATACCACTAGTTATAATATTCTATTTAGTGTATATAAGAATCAATGGAAACCGCTCTAGATATTTATCTTAACCAATGCCATTTGAACTAATAATAATTTATAGGTCTATAAAAATATATATTTACATATTACCCATTTCACGTTCGAATCTAACTTCTCTCAATTCATTTATTTTCCTCATTAAAGTCATCATCTCAGCACGTTGTGCAATCTTACCAGCTGCATTCAAAGCTGCATCCTGTTTCAATTCTTGTACTAAGGATAGTGCTTTCTCTGTCTCTTGATTAGAACATGCTACTGCAATTAACTTCAAGATGGCTTTATCGTATGCAAGATTTAATGCAGTCACTATGCTGTTTTCATTTCCATATATTTCTCCCTCATTCTCAATGGTCTCTGTTAATAGATCAGTTAATACTCTATTTCTAACACTCTCTTCTTCCGCTTGCATCTGGACAGGTATTTCAATGTTATTATCGCCATCATTTTCTGTCACTGCATTAACCCCATCTTGCTCTCTCTTAGTTTCTCTTTCTCTTTGTTTCTCCAAATGGTTCTCCCATAATTGTCGTTTCACTAAAATAGGCATTCTCAATTCCAAATCAGTGGGCAATGGTAAAGGAAACACAGGCCAAACGTTCTTACCCTTAACTAATATACATGAAAAAGCAGTAGCAGTCAATCCAAGAGGCCACACATGAATATCATGTGATTCTCTACCTCCACTCATTTGCCAGATTTCCATATTAGAATCTAAGATTGGGACCCATCTACTCTCTCTTGGCCGTCTCCATTTATTCAAAATCAATAAAACATCATCCTTCCCAAAGATACATGGATCACCATATTCAGAGAAGAATAAACTTTTTACCCCCATTGGATTAAAACTGTCAAAATTCAAATGTTCATATTCTGCATCTGTCGATATAGCGGTCTGCGGTAGTGGAATAGGTAGTGAGGACTCCCTGTGGAAATATACTGTCCTTTCTGGTGATTGCTCATACAATGAAAACGATATACCATGGTATTGAGAGAAATGGACCAAAAAGACTCTATATTCATATGCAGTCAAAGCGACAACAGGGGACATCTTTTCGACAGTTAGTGGGACCCCAAACTGATTAAAGGTCCGAACGTAACCAAATGACGTGGCCACAACGACTCTCTTTGGAGTAGCAGCAATACTTGTAATGATTTCATTTTTATTAAGAGGGATTATCTTGGTCCAGTTATAGTTGACTGTATCATGGGGTCTATACTGTACTTGACCTGTCTTAGATTGAGCAAAAAGTACACCTTTATCATTCAAATAACATGCATCGAACCCAAAGAGATCTTCAAAATGATATTCATTGAATCTACCAGTATCAAAGAACGATACAGTAACACTATATTGCTCGTTATTACGAACAGTACTGACATAGCCTATTGTATTCATAGTCAAATATCTTCTTTCACCTGTCCCAAATGGAGTTCCACCAGGTGATATTGGTTTATATTTAAAACTCTTTGAATTCATAACCGGTAAAATTGGTAAATGATTTCGTTTATTTGATCGCGAATAAGAGTTTGAGGATGATGATGATTTGTTATAACTTTGTACTACATAACCTGCACCGTCATCATCCTCAATGAAATTATCTTCATTAGCATCAAGATCATCAATGGCATCATAATTATCATCATCATATAATTTTCTTTTCTTCGCAGTGGGGTTCTGTCCCTGGGTGAATTCAACTTCAGTGTCTGAATTCCTCATACCTACATCATCTTCTCTTTCCTCTTCTTCTGCCACATCATCCAGAACCATTCTACCATCTTTCCTTTGCTCATTATCATCGCTGGTCATTAATCCTTCTATATCTGAATCATCAGAATCCACAAATAACCCATTGTATGTCTTTTTTGTAGACTTAGAATTCTCCAACCCAACATTTGAAGGTTCCTTATTCACAGCTATTTCAGCCACATTTTGGATAGTGATCAACGAACCATTCCAAGTCCCAATAATCAAATGCAACTGTTTCTGTGAGCCATTCTCCGAAGTAGAGTCTAATCTCCAGACCATATTAGTCACTGGAACATGCAGAGGTTTTTCATACACAATATCACCTGATTTCCAATCCCAAACGGTCAAATGGTTTTTCAAATCGATAGATGCAAGGAACTGACCCTTGAATGGGTCGAATTTCAAATCGATCAGATTAGAGACGGATTGATTCAGTTTTAAAACCGTCAACACTTTATAATCTTTCAGACCAAATACTTTAACTGTCATGTCCAGACATGGGATAGCAAAATTATGGCCCGATGGAGACCAAGCGACACGAGTACAGATTCTATTCTCCGGACAAAACTCTCTATCTTCCACGTTTGAATCACCGTCATTCCTGTCTACGTCCTGATCGTGTAAAGTAGTGGCGGTAGAACTATAAGTCTCTAGATCATCTTTATAACTAACCTTTGGGATATAACCATTCAAAACTTTCACTTGATTAGGTTTAGTGGAAGTCAAAGAAAAGAAATGAATTTCACCGTTAACTAGCGATACAGCCAACATATTGGTTCTCAAATTGTAAGACAATTGATGTACCTGATCGGTGACGTTCAAGACCTGTAACTTATTGCCATCATTTAAATCAACCAGATTCAATTCCAAGTCATCGCCAGAGAAGATTGCAGTGGTGCCAGAATAGATCAAATCACAATCACGCAGGGGTAACGCAGTTCTGAGTAACATCCTGGAATTGTTGTCCTTGTAGTTGTACAGCCATGCGTCACCGTTAAGATTGGTCATTATGAATTTGTTATCAGATAGAGATTTCAAAGAGGTTAGATTAGACAGGGTGTCCATGAAATCTGGTTCGATTTCAGGATGATTGACCTGTAGGATCTTAGTCAAAGAATTTTTATTGGATGCATAAAGTATATTAAAATTCGTTTGTTCTATTGAGATCAAAGTCTTACCACCGTTTTCAAATATAGTTTCTCTATGTAAAGTTGGTGCCATAGCGAACACAGTTGCCAAGGTGAGGAGAAGGATATAACAGAGAGCTATCTTATACAGATAAGCGACTGGCTACAAAATTCAAGAAGAACTACACACATACATACACACACACATATACATACAGACATATATATATATTTTACAACACAGTACAGCTAATATACCAGCCATAAGGATTCATACTCTCCCCACCACCCCCTTTACCTCAGACACACAAACCATATATATCCTCACCATCGCCATCGTCAGCTTCACATCCGCAAAAAATTTTTGAACTTGAAATTCTTGACGTTCCAACCATCAAAAAAAAAAAAAAGAAATAAAAAATAAAAAAAATAAAAAATTGCAAAACGGCAGGAAAACCACGACGCCAGACACACCCACACACCACCAAATGCTGGATATATGAATATATAAGAGTGGTGACAGTGAGAGTGAAAGTTTATGTCTTAGATCATAATACCACAACAACTGCCACGAACCATTGCCCACTTGATTGTGAACCATGGTCATACCTCTGCAAAAATTGTGAAAGTCTATATATTTATATAGATATTACTCTTCTGCCCCCACCTCCCCCTCTCTTTTCTCTTTTCTGGTAGACTGGATCCAAACCAACCAGACCACCTCAGACTTATATATATATTATACACATCCTTTACGGTTGATCAAAAGGAATATACAGGTACCACAACAGCCGCTTACATTCTGAACAGAGTGTGTCTCAACGTTTGGGTGAACCGTCTATCACTGGCATCACTTGATACGGAGACGTCTTTTTTATTTTTATTTTTATTTTTTCTTTCTTGGTTCCCAGATTTTTCTCTTTTTCAAAAGGGAGGAAAATCTGAAGAAGAAACTCGTGAAAGTGAAGTTTGATACAGCGATGGAGATGATATATGATGATGGGTTTGGGCTCATTATATGGGTACAAATAACAACTGGGTTCCCCTTTCTCTTGTTCCAGGACACCGTAAATCCAATTGATACTATTCCAATCGCATTTTATTCTCCTACTCCTTTTTCTGTTACTTTCTGTTGCTTTTGGTTACACACGTGTGTTTGGAAGTGGACCTAGTTTCGATACAAATAACAATTCAACTACCACGACACAAGTGCTTCAATGAGTTCAGGTTTTACGTTCGGCAATAACACAAAAACATCGACAAATACTGGCAACAGCACCAGTTTATTTGGCCAGCCAACACAAACACAAACACAAACACAAACACAAGCACAAACACAACCACAGCCACAATCACAATCACAACTGTTCGGGCCTACAACCAGTAGTACTGCCACCAGCACTACTACTGGGGGTGGATTGTTTGGATCTTCCAACAATACGCTTACTCCTGCCACAAACACCACCACTAATTCTATCCTTGGTGGCAGTTCTGGATTGTTTGGCGCAAAGCCTGCTAATACAGCCTCCACAACCGCATCCACTCTCAGTGGTGGGTTATTTGGCTCACAACAGCAGCCGCAACAGCCCACTTTAACAAACCAGCCATCCTTTGCTTGGTCTCGAAATAATAACCCTACTACCGCCAGTACCTCATCCAACATCAACACCAACGCCAACACCAACACCAACTTAACTCAACAACAGTTCCCACAACAGAACTCGCTATCTCTTTTATCACAAAGCGATCAACCCTCTATCTACGCACTACAACAGCAGCAAACCACAGCCAATTATCCACAACAGATCCAAGAACAAATCATCAAATGTAAAGAATCCTGGGACCCTACATCTTTTAAATCCAAGCTGCGCACGTTTGTCTACAACAAAGCAAACGAGACAGAATCTATGTTGTACACTAAGCCCCCATACATCATCCAAGAAGAATGGGACCAAGCCATCGAGAACAAACCTAGGGGGGATTACAACGTCATACCCATCCAACTGAACGGATTCGATGATTTGAACCAAAGAAATCAGTTGCAGGTCGAAAACGTGGCGCAGATTAGACTGATCCTGAAGGAAATGCTGGATAAAAACACTCAATTGCAGCAGAGACACGAACTGGACACTGCGGCAAGGATCCTGAAAGTACAATCAAGGAATATGCAGATCGAGAGACGGATTTTGAAACTGGGTTCACAACTGGCTGTACTCAAGAACAAAGGGCTGCCTATGAGTATCAATGAGGAGAAAATGTGGAACCAATTCAAAAATTTATTGAGACGGTCAGAAGATCCTGCAGGGTTAGGTAAGACGAATGAGTTGTGGGCTCGTTTAAGTGTTTTGAAGGAGCGTGCGAAGAGCATATCGGATCAGTTGGATAATACTTTAATAATTATTAATGAAAATCATAAGAATAGAGGGAACAAGAAGTTATTAGACAAGCATGATAATTTGAATAGATCAACAAGCATGATAGATGTGACAACTTCATCTAATTCGATTCCATTTGGGAAAGATCCTAATGATATTGATAAAATTGCACATATTTTAAGTAACCAACAACGTGGTATATCATATTTGAATTCTATTATAGAGAAGGATAACCAAACCATTGATAAGATAATAAATTGATAACCAAGGAAAAGAGAAGGAAAACATAGAAAACAGAAAATCAATGGATATATATATATATATATATATACAAGTGTATAAATGATTAATTATTAAGTGTTTTTATTTTATTTTATTATTATTATTATTATTATTATTTCAATCTGATCGAAATTGAAATTTCCATCTTTCATTGTTCCATATAATAATAAAGCATAGTTTTAATTGTTAAATAGATTGTACCTAAGATAATGAAACACCTGTAGGATTGCAAAGGCGACACAAAAAAAAAAAAAAGAACGAATGGTACATATACCCCAAGTGAGCACCATATCATTACAGTTTATATCATTTTGTTACGCTAACCTACCCAGATATCTGTTCTGTATGCCACTCTGTAAACATCTATATAAGATTTCCTGTAAAATGAAAGGAGTTTAGAAGAACCAAACAAACAAAAAATAAGAAAAACCAAAAAATTAGCGATAATAATAATCATAATATTAATTGGACTGTATAATATACAGATAGAAAAAAATAACAACTATACATCCACATATATATACCATATATATACAAGCAGGTAAATAACATTAAAAAAGACAGACAAAGAGGAGTCCGATAGATATAGGAAACAAAATTGAATCAGACAGTTTTACGGAGACATATATGTATAATTCAATGCCATTGTTTCTTGACGAAGTTCCAGACGATTGGAGATAACCAAAGTGCTGTGCCTAGTATAGCAGCAGTCCTTAAAGTACTGTTGGCAGCTTCTTGACGTAACTTTTTTTCTTCTTCAGATGGCTCTTGTTGTGGAATACCGAACATTATTTGTCTGTTTGTATATCTATGTGTTGATGTGTCGATGTGTGTTGATGAGTGTTAATGAGTGTTAATGTGTGTATGTATGTTAGTGTGTGTGTATTGATCTGTGTTGATGTATCGATATGATGATAATAATGCACAGGCCTTGCAGAATAATCTTGAAAAGTGGACTGCGGTTCCCTTTTTTGGCGGCGGCGGGCGGGCCCAGACGCGCGAAGGGGGGGAGGGAAAAAAACAAAAAAGAAACAAACGGAAAACGAAACAAAACTGAAAATAAAAAAATAAAAGAAAAAAAGAAATATAGCAGAAGACCCAAGACCCATACACCCTACGCTGCAGATGATCACTACACACGGGTTGAAACACCCACACACCCTACGGCTTTTATTCCCCCCCCGTTTCTTTTTCTTCTTCTCTTTTTTCGTTTTTCGTTTCTTCCCACAAAATTTGCAGGAAAAGGTTTAAAATTTTAAATAAAAATAATGGTGCATTTTTATTTCTTTAATTTTGTGCAGGCCACATGGAACCGAACCACAGAGGTGAGACGATATTTCATTATTTTGGGGAAGAGCTGTTTGGAGCATATTTATTTGGGATACTGTTAGTCTAAGATACATCTGTCAACCACACTAATACTTTCTTTCTATCTACCCCTCTGGTTTCACACGCACACACACACATATATATATATATACATATACATATATATATATATACGTATATTGTTTTTATTTTTGGAACAGACAGATCAAGCAACTTGATATCACTGAAAACATCAAAATATAGATAATTCAATAAACAATGAGTAGTATAGATGATACAAAGAATGGTTACAATAGCCAGCCCTCTAATATCGAAAGCAATCACACTGTCGATCACAACATCACTGAAAACCTTATACATAATTCTGACATAGACCCTGTCTTCACTGAAAATCAAAATAACGATAAAGATAACGATAAAGATAACGACAACGGCAGCGGCAGCAACACTAAACTTAGTCAATCAGAGAATAACGTGTCTGATACCAATCAGTCTGCCACCGACAACAAAGATAATACAACAGAAAGACGTCGTAGACATATCGACAATGTAGATGACGACGATGACGACAATGATGATGACGAAAAAAAGAAAGAAGCTGAGCTGGATCAGAGTATAATGAATAGCCGTACCGCCACCGATACAAACGAGGCTCAACTGGATAATAAACCTATATCGTCCCGTCAAGCATTAGAAGAAAAACTGGACCTGCTATTGAAAAAACCCAAAGTTAAAAGATCCAGAAGAGACGAGGACGATCTGGAACAGTACTTAGACGAAAAAATCCTCAGGTTGAAAGATGAAATGAATATTGCCGCGCAGATGGATATCGATACACTGAACAAAAGAATCGAAACGGGTGACACAAGTTTGATAGCTATCCAGAAAGTCAAATTGTTACCTAAGGTGGAGGAGATCTTGTTGAAGGCCAACCTAGCTGACACAATCCTTGATAATAATCTTCTACAAAGTGTCAGAATCTGGCTCGAACCGTTGCCTGACGGTTCCTTGCCATCCTTCGAGATCCAAAAATCTTTATTCTCCGCTATTAATAGTCTGCCAATTAAAACCGAACATCTAAAGGAAAGTGGTCTCGGTAGAGTCATGATCTTCTACACTAAATCTAAACGTGTGGAACCTCAATTGGCAAGACTGGCCGAGAAATTGATTGCAGAATGGACAAGACCAATCATTGGTGCTTCTGATAACTACAGAGATTTAAGGATCACCAAATTAGAGTTCGATTCAGAGCAATTGAGGAAGAAAAATGCATTGGATTCCGCAAAGAGAAAGAAAAGAAACACTGGAAATTCTTCAACGAGTAAAAGATCAAATCCCCAGACTTTGTACGAACAAGCAGCTGCAAGAAGAGGCAGAGCTGCCGCCCCTGCACAGACCACCACCGATTACAAATATGCTCCGGTGTCTAATGTGGTTCCGATCAACACCACTGCAAGAACCACTGGTGTTGGTTCTACATTAAATAATAGTGATTTATACAGAAGATTGACGTCAAGATTGAGTAAGAAGAAATAAATAAACAAAAAAAAGAGGGAAAGGCAGCCTTATATATATATATATAGTATGGTATAGTTAATCCTTCCTCATCATTTTTGTTCAGATTGTTATTATTGCAATATTTCTATAGCATGCTAATCTTTACATCGCATAACTAATAAATACACACACACACACACACACACACACACACACACACACACACACACACACACTCGTATATATATATACTTATGTAATAACCAATTTTTTAGTAATAAATGTTTTTACTGTAGCATAAATATTTTACGTCGTTTCATATGGCATGTTATCAAGGGATTTAATCTATTGCTCACTCATCTTCCATACTCCACAGGAACCCATTTATATTCTAGTAGTATGGCAAAAAACAATCTGTACTATTATGTATATGGTTTTATTACGTTATACTTATATTATATTATATATGTATATACTTTGAAAATATAGGGAATACGAAATATATAGAAGTGTAAAGCGGTATTTTTGTTGTTGCTTATGATCTTGGCTTTTCCTTCTTTTCCTTCCATAAGGCTAATAAAGAAACACCAGAGACCTTGACGACCTTGAATCTAACACCTGGAATATCACCCTTAGCCTTACCCTTTCTACCGAAACCGGCTAATAAGACTTCGTCGTTTTCATCAACGTAGTTCAAACAACCATCGTTTGGAACGAAAGCAGTAACCTTCTTACCGTTCTTGATCAATTGGACTCTGACACACTTTCTGATAGCAGAGTTTGGTTGTTTGGATTCAATACCGATCTTTTCTAAGACGATACCCTTAGCGTGAGAAGAACCACCGAATGGAGAGGATTTGAAGGCAGTACCTAATAATCTCTTCTTATAGTTCTTTTCGGCCCAACGACTGTTTTAAAAAATGAATTCAATGGAAAACGTAGATGTTTATTATTATACGATACACAAATAAAAAAAATAGTAGATGATCCATATAATATTAAACACAAATAGAAGTTTGTTAGTAACTTGTTCAATAACCTAGAGGAGGAAACGATTGCTTGTAATTTTTAGATTATCAACTTAAATGATTAGACAAAAAAAGCACACTAAATGCTCATTAATAATCAGAGAACCATTCCTTTGGTAAAATATATCAGACTTTCATATGCAGTTATATACTCCTGTCCAGTTAAAAACGGTAGATATTTTGTTCGTTTCAATTTTTTTTTTGTTTAACCCACTACCTTTCTCACCGCAAAAACTAATAGTCTTCCTGTACAACGGAGGATGATTTCGTCGAAATGTCAACAGTTTACAGTGCCCTAACTACTTTTACTTCGCCAAACTAACTACACATCTAATAATTTATTACAAACAAAAATTGCAACCTAGTTTAATAATAATATCGCCATAATACATACTTGTTCTTTCTGTGGACACGTAACTTTCTAGCGGAATTCAACCCTCTTGGCTTACCCTTACCCATTTTTGGTTTTTATTACTTCTTACTGGTTTCTCACGTTTGACCAAAAGCAGCAAACAAGAGCTGACTTACCAAGTAGATATATAGTTAAGTCAAACGATAATATGATACTACGGTTTTCAAATAGAGAAGAGTTTAATAATATTGAATGGTTATTAAGATTTGGACATGCTCCGTCCCCTACCCAGCACAGTACTCAAAGTTGGTTGAGAGTGTCGATGTTTGTTACACACAGTTACGACAGCAATGAAGATTGGTTCCACCCGGCCCTGGCTCCCTCTGCGGCTCGCACTTCTTGGGACATCGACAAAGTTGGGCCTTTCCAAGTGGGACCTGGACCACCTATGTTTGAGCGAAGAGCTGCTGAGACAAACTAAATTAGCCTAGCCAGCCCCACCGCACACAGGCTTCCTGCACCAACACTCACCGTTACCACCAGCCTAGGGCCCACCGCCGGAGGACAGGGAAGGGAAGGAGAAGAGGGAATGGAAGGTAGGAACTGCAACTCCCTTTGCCCTCTTCCTCCCAATAAGGTAAACTCCCAACCAACCGGCCCTCCTCTACCCCCCTCGTCAGGCGTCTTGTGGACCTTACAATAACAGGAGAGCAGCAGCAAACATTTTGTTGGTGTTTTTTC
>JAJLYH010000022.1:0-51061 GCA_030571675.1 Arxiozyma telluris | reverse complement strand
TTGATACATCAATTATGTGAAATCGTTCTGGGTGTACGGATGTTACACAACGTACCAATAGTCTTAAAATCTTTATGAGTATTTGGTCCAGCCTCTTCAAATAGCGAAAAAAAGGAAGAAGAACAACGAAAAGTAACAAATGGCTTCAAAATAAGATCCATAAGAAAAAAAAAATAGTAAATTAGGCAAGAGTATAGACACATAGACAATCATTAAAGATGAGATCAATGACTACATAACTGCAGAAGCAAATAGAAACGGCAAATTTTTGCAACATATATCATGTCATCTTATGAACCATTTGAAGCTACAGATTTATTAAAATTAAATAATATCAATTTAGATATATTGACAGAAAATTTTCCCTTAGAGTTTTATGCAGAATATATGATCCTATGGCCTGAACTATTTTTTAAAAGTGTTGAAATCAATGATGTCATATCAGGGTATATGATGGGGAAAACAGAAGGTAAGGGGCCTGAATGGCATTCCCATATCACTGCTGTTACAGTAGCGCCCGGATTTAGAAGGATCTCTTTAGCTTCTAAACTATGCAAAACTCTGGAAAGTATTACCGATAACAGTCCACACTTGGTCAATTTTATCGATTTATTTGTGAAATGTAATAACCATTTAGCTATAAATTTGTATGAAAAGTTGGGATATTCAGTCTACAGACGTGTCGTTGGATATTACAATGGTTCTAAGGAACCTTATCCAAGCGATTTAAAAAAATGCAATGACGATAAAGATGCATTTGATATGCGTAAGGGAATGGCTAGAGATAAAGGAAGATCGACAAGATCAGACGGCAGAAAACATAAGTGTTTTCCACACGAAGTTGTATTTTAAAATTAAACGTGTCTATTGTGATAATTTTAACTAAAAGAAAAAAAAGATGAATGCACAACAAAATACCTGAACTTTACTTACATTTATATGCGTGGTATAGTTGTTTCATGTTTGAATACATGAGGATAAGGAATGAAGCATCTTATTAGTCAACACCAATAAACTCTAGTAAGAGAGTAGCTGCAGCATATCGATTAGAAAATGGTTGGAATACTTTAAGGGAGTTGTAGGCAACTATAATGTCACTGATAAGGGTGATCCTATAGGGCACAGATATTTTTAATGCTGCATTTGGCATAATCTGTACAGACATAGGGGTTTGCCTATTAAAGGACAATGTTAATAGATTATGATACCTATTTTTTCTATTTTTTCAATATATATATGGATATAGGGACATATAGTATATTACAATAACATATTTTATTTCCTCTTTCTAACTTTACTTGAGATACACGATCCATTGTGTATTCCATGCTATTGAAGTGTGTGCAAGATTCCAATATAATAAGTTTTTGCTTTTAAATGAGACACTTGGTGTATCTATAGGTTTGGCTTACAATTTTTTAAAAACTCATTCAACAGAAGACGCCAATAAGATGGTTTAAAGTTATTAAGTCACTAATTCATATTAAAAGTGTTTGTTAAAAGAAGTATCTCTCACATCTTGTTATTCTCAAGGTATCAAAAATTTGAAATCCTAAAGAGTCATCTTCAGGACATTCAAAACGAAAAAAAAAAAGAAACGAAAAAAAGAACGAATATTTTGGAGTATATAATAATGATGATGATGATGACCATATATAATTTTGATCAATTAATGCTACATTTCTTCATACAGTAAAACATAATACTTGTTTGAACAACCGACCGATAAAACTCCAATCACACTATAACAAGACAACAGAAAATGGCTACTTTAGAATCTGCGATTACTGGTGCCATTGCTTCTGCTCTGGCGAATACTGTTGTATACCCATTAGATCTTTCTAAGACATTAATTCAAACTCAACATCATCATAAGGAGTCAGATAAAGAAGGTAAAGAAAAAAATAAAGATCTTCAAACAGATCATAAAAAATACAAAAATGTTATTAATTGTATGAAACACATTATTGAAACTAAAGGTTTGAGAGGGCTTTACCAAGGATGTGCTACTTCTATTTTTGGCACTTTTGTTATGAATTTTTGTTATTTCTTTTGGTATACTCTAATAAGGAGAAATTATATTAAGTTTAAATTACAAAGTATTTCAAAACCTTTGAAAATTTCTACTTTTGAAGAATTGACCATTGGTATGCTTGCTGCCACGTTGTCGCAAATTTTCACCACTCCAATTGCTGTCATCACCACAAGACAACAGACCACTCATAATCCAGATGATTCAAAGATAACCAATGTCATCCAAAATTTGTATAAGGAGAGCAATGGTGACGTTAGGGTATTTTGGAAAGGTTTAAAAGTTGGGCTTATGTTAACTCTAAATCCCTCCATAACATACACTGCATATCAAAGATTGAAAAAAATAATATTCGGCTTTGGTGAACAATTTGGTAGTGATACAATGTCTCCATTACAAAATTTTATTTTGGGTGTTATATCCAAATGTATTTCCACTGTGATTACGCAACCTTTAATTGTCGCTAAAGCCTCTTTACAAAGTGTTGGTTCACAATATCAAAATTTCCAACAAGTTTTATTACATCTCTTAAAACATGAAGGTTTGAAAGGACTTTGGAGAGGGCTTTTACCTCAACTGGCTAAAGGTGTTCTTGTACAAGGACTCTTATTTTCCTTTAAAGGTGAATTAAGTAAAAGATTGAATCGTCTAATATTGATTCTTTCTCTAGTAATGAAACCTAAACTTAAAAACTCCAGTGCACAATATTAAGACACCTATATACGTAAATACGTAAGCACTCATATATGTATATTTTTATAGACAGTTATCACCTATGTAGTTAGTAACAATAACCTCTTTTTTGAAAAATCGATATTGGACCACTTATATAATTGTCTTTCTGTTCTTTTTCAGTTAGAAATACATAAAAATATACACAGAGAGAGATAGAGATAGAGAAAGTGTAAAGAGAAGGACAAAAAAGCAATACCGATGATATTAGGAAAATTATTATTCTATATGCGAATGAATATGAAACAAGATCTAAACTCATCACAGGTATGACTGCATATGCTTTTATTACAGAAAGTTTTATATATTCAGTAAAGGAAGAATTTCAGTTGACAGCCAGTTCATACCTATCACCAGTAACTTTAAACGTTTTTAAAAATTCGTTTATCTTTTCGAATTCTTTTTCTGTAATCTTCCCCTTTTCTTCATCGAAATTTTCATTAACTTTGTCTACAGTAGATCCGGAAGGAATTGGAATGAAAGTAGCGCCTTTAAATTCTTCTTTACCATTCCAGTGCTTGATCCAACCAAGAGCCAATTGAGCTAAAGAACATCTTTTATCTTCTGGGCGTTCTTTGATGATGCTATTCAAGAAATCAATAAACACTTGGTTTTTGGCCAAGGAATCACCTTGGAACCTTTTAAGAACCGCTCTAAAATCACCTGGTTTGAAAGTAGAGGATGGTGTAATGCTACCGGTTAATAACCCTCTTCCTAATGGAGAATAACAAATAATAACCAAGCCTAGATCACTACATGCTTTAGCAACACCATCATGTAAGATATTACTACTGAACAAGGATAACTCTACTTCAACACATGCCAAATATTTCTTCCAATCATTACAAATGGATCTAATTTGAAATTCATTCACTTCACTTAGAGATATGGCACCAATTTTACCTTCTTCAATTTTATCAGCTAAGGCTTTAAAAGATTCATATGGATATGCTTCCCCTTCCTTTAAAATAGATGTATCTAATCTAGCGACTTCGAAGATATCAATGTAACCACCAATATATTTTAAAGAAATCTCTATACTTTCAATAACATCAGCATATTTACCTCTTGGAGATAAAGTCTTTTCCTCAATACCTCCTTTACAGGATATAATGACGTGTTTTCTTAAGTCTGGATAGTTTTCGAAAAATTCTTTTACTAATATCAAATTGATCTTATCTGGCCCATAGAACTCACCTACATTGAAAAATGCCTTGGTACCTCTTTCCAATGCTATATCTATAACACGTTTCATAGAAGAGAATGCAACATCCTTTGGAATTGGTTCCGGTCTCCATGTTAAACTCATTAAACCATAACCGGTTTGTATCTTTTTTAAATCATCAATAATAGCTGAAGTTTGAGACATTTTTTCTTTTTTAGCTTTTAGCTACCTGTGTATAGTGGTGTGTTAAGGATTTCTTAAAAAAAAGCAGTTGGCTGTTTGGAAGGAACCGCACAGAAATAAATCACCCTCGAACTTTCAGAAATAATACCATACCTGAAAGCTCTATGTCTTTCATATAAACATATACGTCTATATATATATGTATTCAGATTTTATCGACCGTTAGCAAAACTTTTAAAGCTTCTCTAACTCCAATGGTTGGAAAAACATACGAAATAAGAAAAAGTAGTACACTCGGCCGAAGAACACAGATCATCTTCTCCGAGCGTGTTTTAGCTCTCTTTTGCGGATATTATTACCAAATTAGGAAATATGAAACACAAACTTTTCTCTTTTTCCATAAAAAAAAGCTCGAGGGTTCGGCCGAACTATTTAATTCCACGGATCAGCAGATTTAGATTGTATTTTATTTTATTTTATGCTTCTTTTTATACAAATTAAATAAGCCTTAGGTGAATAGATTTCAAAAAAATAACATTATGTAGCAATGAATCCAAACTAAAACAAAAATACCTATCTACCACAAATGCATTTCTTAATGCTCTGATCATTATCATTAAACGTGTTATTAAAAAATATACATTATTTCTTTAGCAAGTCAGATTAAGTCAAAAAAAGAAACAAAAAGCAACATTATCTTACCGGAAGTTTGATTAATTGGTTAATTAAATCACAATGAGACAATGAATTTAATCTTTTTTCTTAACTCCTGAATACACCATGTGTTCTAATGTATTGTGAAAAAACAAACCCTCTTTTTCTCTATGGAACACTGATAGCGTAACAGTACTTTTTTTTTTCATATAATTTTACAAACAATTGTATGAGATTATCTCCAAGGACTTTTTTTTTTTGACTATTAATTATATTATACTTCATTTATTGGAAATATACCTAAAGACAAAATTTCCTGATTTTTTGTTTCTATTCTTTTAGTTGAAGATAACTTGTTTACAATACCATTAATAACTTGGGTGAATCTCTATGTGATGATTGGAATATCTATTCATTTTATATATACAACGCAAAACATGTTATAAAGATATGAAACGGCAAGTTATAAGGTACTGCTCATTAAATTACGTACTTGATAGTTGGACATTTTTTACACAATACTCATTATCAAAAATGTTATTGTTAACTTAAAGTACAATTATTTTAAAATTCAAAGCAAAAAAAAAAATTGAATTGAATTTATAAACATTAAGGACGTTTTATTTTGAGCAAAACTTCTATCCTGGCTAAGTTTTAGTATATCTGAAGAGAATAATTTTCCCCTTACAGACAGTATCAACTTGTTAAGTCATTTAATTTTTATTAAACCAACGTACAAACACAGGAAAAATAAAAAAAAATACTTTTATATTCTATGAATCAACAGTTATACTACTGTACCATCCCTAGTTTTTGGTACTGAATATTATTATTTTCTGTATCATTTTTAAGATACTCTATAGATTTTTTTTATTTTTTTTTTAAGGTTTTCAAATTCTTACAGTTTCAAGATTTCATATTTTTCCTTTTTCGGTAATTTACATGTTTTTGAAGTAATAAAGGTAAGTATAAGAAGTTGAGTGACACTTAATATAAGTGATTTAAAAAAAAATAGTTTCAAGAATCTAGCATGATAGAAAACTATACAATAACGTAAGATAATCAAAGTGCAGACATTATGTCTCTTTGGTCTAGAATTGAAAATATTGATATTCAGCATCAAATTCCCTTTTCTTATAGTCATAGAAGTCATAAATTATGTAGACTTCCTAATGGACTTATTGCTTTGTTAATTTCTGATCCACATGACCTATCTAGTGTATGTGCACTCACAGTAGCTACTGGAAGTCATAATGATCCTAGAGGAATACCAGGTGTGGCACATCTTTGTGAACATATGCTTTTTGCTGCCGGTTCAAAAATGTATCCGGATCCAAATCTGTACCATAGAATATTGGCCAAAAATAATGGAGTACATAATGCATACACAACTGGTGAACAAACCACATTCTTCTTTGAAATGCCAAATATCAATGCAAATGGGGAATTGGAATTTGATTCTGTATTGGATATTTTCTCATCCTTTTTTACCAAACCATTATTTTCGACTAATTTGTTGAATAAAGAGCTTTATATTATCCAAAGTGAACACGATAGCAATATTTCTGATGTCGATAAAATATTTTACCATGGTACACGTCTATTGAGCAATAAAAAACATCCATTTCATCAATTTTCAACTGGTGACATTCCTTCTTTGAACAAAATTGGTGGATCTAACTTAAAATCTATATTAATACAGTATTTTAATCAAAATTTTTTTGCTAAAAACATGACATTGGTAATGAAAGGACCACAATCTGTAAATATGCTGACTAAATTAGCGATGACCAAGTTTGGTAACATTAATGCACATCCGCTCTTACGAAGTAGATCTAAGTTAGAGTCCTTAAAAAAGACCCGTAACATGAATATAACAGGTAGTGTTGGCATTGAAAAATCAAGAATTCTCTCTAGACAATGGAGTGAAAAGTATGGAGCCATACCATGTTTTAATAGAAACGACCCAAATGTTATTATCATCAACTCTGGCAAAACGCCTACCATTAGGTTTTTATTTCCTGTATCAAACAAGGATTCAATATTTTCTAGCAAGCAGATTAAAGTATTTGGCTTTATTTGGTGTGAAATATTTGGAGATGAATCGATTGGATCATTTCATTATAATTTTAAGAGTAAAGGTTGGGTAGATGAATGTATTGCATATCGATCTGTATTTGCTACTAATGAGTTAGGTGTAATATTAGAGTTTTCCCTAACATCATCTGGTACAAAGCATATTTTAGATATTTTTTATGAAACTCTTGCAAATATAAGAATGTTAGTTTTTAAAAGACATACCAAGAAAATCGCTTCCCTTCTTTATGAATTTACACTAATTGATTATATCAATTATTTATACAAGGAAGAGGAAATTTCCAATTTAGAATTTTGTTCTAACTTAAGTGAATTTTTACAGACCGATTTCTCAGAAATAAATTTGGAATATTTATTCCACATGTCACCAACATTAATTGATTTTAATACTAAATATGTTGATAGTCTATTAGGAGTTACTGATTACTGGTATAAACAAGCAGTGTCTTTTCAGGATTTTCTAAAGGAATTTATTGATGCAAATAATCTGAAAATGTTATTTTTAAATGTTGATCTTAGTGATCTTACATTTATGTCACTAACTGAGAGGAGTCACTTTGACACTGATTTATATTACAGTTTTGAATATATAATAGAAAAAGTGTCTTTCGAAAAAATTTTAATAGAATATAATTCGCAACAGCCTGATAATTATTCTCAGTTGCATTTACCTGACACAAATATTTTTTTACCAAATTATATCTCTAATATATTATTCTTAAAAAAATTGTTTATGGAGAGTTCATTACGCTCACGTTTTTCTACTTTGCAACTTAATTTAAAAATAAATTCTAGAGAGGAGCAAAAACCGTATTTGGTTAATAAATCGACATTCTATGAAATGTGGGTTTCGCCATTCAATGATATGTATAATCATAAATATATTTCAACTGGAAATAACGAACTAAATATGAACAATAAAAGGAAGAGTATTGTAAGTTTTGAACTGTCATCATTAGATTTAAAGCCTAGTGTCACAAATACAATTTATTTGGAAATATTTGCAACTATCGTAGATTCATTTTTATCTTATAGACTATATCCCGCTTTGAAATTAGGCTATACCTATGAGATTACCACATCAGCAGAGGGCCAAGTCAAAGTTAGTTTTACTATCTCTGGCTTTAATGAGGGGTTAATTAAAATTATCAATGAAATTACCAATACTATAAAATCACTCCATAATATGTATAATGATCAACCACCTAGCAAGGAACTCTTCAATGATGCCAGGAATAAAGTGGAAAAGAAGTACACCAAAGCAATTTCTGATGTATCTGTAAAAGTTGCATCAATGGGACTTTTAGTTGTCATGGAAAGAAATATGTGGACTGTGGAAGATAGATTGGAGGCTTTGGCCAATAGTGATGTAAATCACTTTAAATTCTTCTTAAACAAATTTCTCCATGGATATGGAAAGCATATATTTTTGAAATTATTTGTTCAAAGTAATGATCTCTATATGGCAGATGAAATTAATTTCTTGTTACATAATAAGCTAACACACCATTTAAATATGAGCCGGTGCGGTACGCCATTAGATGATAAATTTAGTTCCACAATAAGATTACCTCCAGGTACAAATGACTATGTGGAGTACCTGAGTCAAGCTAATGATAGTAACAACAGTGTAGTATATTTCATACAGACAGGTGGTCGTTATGACTCATATGCTTATACATTGACTAAATTCACAGAATATATTATGTCTTTGACATTAGTCCCTGATCTTAGATATAAAAAACAGATGGGATATGTTGTTTTAGGTGGAACAAGGATTTTAATAGATGCAATAGGAATACACATAACTGTTATGTCGTCAAGTGATCCGGACACTTTGGAGGAGCAAATCAATCAGTATTTAAATTATTTGGAGATCTTTATTTTAGGGCAGTTAACTCCACGACAATTTCTACTAGAATTTGTAGAACCGTTTACCAGGATGATTGAACATGAAGGTGGTAATGATATTGAAGAAACATCATGTGGTCCAAGGGATTTGATGGCACAGATTCCTGCAGATATTAGTCATGGACTTCGTGATATAATAAATGGGTATAAAATGAAAGATCACCGTTATATATTTAATCAAATTGTTCACGGTGACTATAGTTTTGCCAAGGAACAGCAGCTACTAGACAAAGATATGATTAAAGATTTGTCAAAACGAGAATATATGAAATTTTTCAAGGATCACATAAGTCTCAAATCTAGACATAGATCTAAAATATCGATCTGGGTTAGGAGTCCATTACATAAGGAAGAGATGATTGAGAAACAGTTATATTTAAAAATTGAAACTTTTTTAAAGCTGAAAGGGTTTACAATTAAACAAGAAGATTTAAAAAACTTAGTAGAGAAATCGAACGGGTCCCCAGGCACTTTAATGAAATTGTTATTAAAACATTTTTCTTCAAGAGGTGAAACATGGAAATTCTGTAATGCTTTAGCCAAAGAATTTGGTCAATCTTTGTCACAGATAGTCCAACAGGCAGGCATAAATGCAAAGTTTCCCTCTTTGGTAAGTACAAGGGTTGCTCGATATGATGCAAAAAGTGCATTACCTTTGAATCAATTAGACTCACCAAAATCCTATCATAGTGATGGTAACTCTAAATATTATTGATTGATAGGATATTAGAAGTCCAACACCTAAAACAATACACGTCCTCATAAGTGATTTAACGGGTTTATTCAATATATATTTTCTCTCCTCTAACACCAGATAACTATAACATGTGTGCAGATGTACTTAAAACAACACCTATAAACGGGTGTTTCTCGAGTAGCCGCCCGGTTTCAGAATCTCCCTATCCGCTTTCGCAGTCGAGTTAATTTGCTCGAGCAAATTTTAAAAATTTGAAAAACAAAAAAAAAAAAGTCTGAAATTCGCTCGAGGACACCAAAGATCTGCACACCATAAAAGAAATTCCATCCCTTTAACCAAGTAAAGTTAAGAAGTTGTACAAGTATGGTTATACAGTTTTCTCATTTGTAAGCCGTTTGCAAATGTATATAAGCATGCACATAACCGTTACATAGATTTTAAGTCACTGTAGTACATTCTCTTTCTTCTTTTTTTTCTTTTATTTATTATATATCTTGTTGGCCTTTCTACTGATCATATAACAATAACCAAAAGCAGATTTTCATTTAAGTAATCATAACACCCCTAATTAGATCGTTCGTTATTGAAGATTTCATTATTTACGAGAAATATGAGTACAAGTAATAGTAGCATGCACATGAACCATGGCACGTCAAGCATGACAATGAGTTCGCTTGTATCTACAACATTGACAACGATGGCTTCTGCCATGGCAACTACCATGTCATCATCGAGTCATCATCATTCTGGGATGTCAATGGTCATGGGCAGTTCAAGCTCTACGATGACTATGGACATGCAGTCGGGATCTACAAACAGTCATGGTAGTCATAGTAGCAGCGGCAACAGCACTTCAACTTCATCAACAAGTATGGATATGAGTTCACATATGGGCATGAACTATTATCTAACTAGAGAATATGCTAAATATCCAGTTGTATTTGAAAAGTTATATGCAAATAGTAAAGCTGATGCCTTTGGTATCTTTGTACTTATCTTAGCTGCTGCGTTCTGCTATAAATTTTTGCTGTTTTTGAATTGGGCACTAGAGATCCATTGGTTTAAAAAGTGGAATAAGACTAAAAAATTGCAAAGTGCACTATATCTAAAAAACAACAGTACTAATAGCAACAAGAATCTTGAGGACGATGACGATGACATGTCACTTTTCTCTAATGGTCAAAAGTCTGATTATGATTCAGATGCCACACATGTGTACCAAGATAATAATGGATTACAATTAACACAACCTTTACCAAAGATGCCAAACTTATTATTTGATATTTTTGCTCCTAACCTAGGCGAATTGGTTCATGATTGCATCAGGATTATTATAATATTTACATCTACAATGATAATTTACATGTTGATGCTTGCTGCCATGTCATTTGTATTGACTTATGTCTTTGCTGTGATAACAGGGTTATCTTTATCTGAAGTGTTTTTTAATCGTTGTAAAACATTGCTTTTGCGTAGATGGGAGATCCAAAGAGAATTGGATAGAATTAATAAATGTGGTGGTGGTAACAAATGTAAATGTGGTAGACATAAACGTGCTTCTGTAGCCAATTTAGAAAAGGATGCTAGTACCCCAAATGCAAATAAAGAAAATACCACTGCAATGAATAATGGTAACAACGATAATAATAATAATAATCAAAAGACTAGCTGCTGTTGTAATAATGACGATGAAACTGGGGATGACGATAGAAATATGGAGCGCAATATCTCAGAAAACATAAAATTACAAGAACAAAGCAATGATATGGATGCAAATTTAATGCCACCAGATAAATTCAAATAATCTTCAACTAAAAACTGAAAACAAGAAAAACGTACTCTTTATTTTATATATATACACACATATATACATGTGTGTGTATGTATAGCTTTTAGCTTTACTGATAATTGTAGTAGTAGTCCATCTATACGCACATACGTGCCATATATGTAAATAATTATAACAAGTGAAACTTATATTTTAACATTCTGTGCTGTAAATTTAGCATATTTCATATTTTTACTAATCTTTTTGTAGGTGTGTGTGCCTAGGACAGATTCATATTCGTGTAGATTAGTAAGATACATTAGTAATGTAACAGTGACAAGACCTAGGGTTTGGTTCATTTACCCTCCTTTTCTGTCGTTTCTTTTTTGTGTCCTTTTTGAGTGTTTTTTTTTGTTTTCATTTTTTTTGTTTGTTCTACAAGAAATTAGAGAGAGTGAAAAATTTATACAAAATAATCTAATTTAGCTGAAAGGATTCCAATCATGTTAGCTAAAGCCAATCGTGTTTCGTTTTGGTTTAAGAAAATTCTAAGTGGCTCTTTAAAGTATAATTTTGAGACATATACAGTTCTTACCTATTCTAGGTTTTTCTCCCTCCTACTTGTAATAATAAAATAAATCAACATAACCATTTTATATATAATCTTTAAGGGTCTTTCTTTTAGTTCTATATAATATACACATACACAAATATTCTGTGCTTCGGTTGTCTAAATCAAAATAAAGTATAGAAAAGAGAATATGGACGACGATCAAATAGTGAAACGAGACGAGGAACAGGAAATTATTGACCACGCTAACGATGATGACATCCCTAGTGACGAAGAAGATGGGGAAAATGCATTTGATTCTTCTGAAGAAGATGATAATTTAGATGATGACGAAGACGAAGCTCGTAAAGTTAAAGAGGGATTTATTGTTGACGATGAAGAAGAGGACGAGGGTGATACAGGGGCTAGTGCAGTGAGTAATAAAAGGAAGCGTAAACACAAGAAAAGAAGTAGAGAAAGGGAAGAGATGGAAGATGCTTTATCGGAAGACGATTTAGATTTGTTAATGGAAAATGCAGGTGTAAAAAGATCTGCTGAGGAATCTAGAGGTAGTTCAGGTAGATTGAAAAGATTGAAACGAATTGGAGGCGAGGATAATGATGGAACGGATGGTGAACCTGCTCCTCGTGACAGAAATAGAGGTACAACTGCAGGTACTTCACAATTAGATTCTATCTTTGCTGATGATGTAGATGATGAAGATGAACAAGACTTGTCTAGGAACAGAAGGGACAGCTATGACGAAGATGAGGATGATGTTGATAATGGACATATAACTGCTCGTAAGGGTGGTATCCTAGATGAATTGGATGACTTCATTGAAGAAGATGAATTTTCAGATGAAGATGAAGAGACAAGACAACAAAGAAGGACAGAAAGAAAATTGCAGCAACAACAAAGATTGAGACAACCAACAAAAATATTAGGCTTATCATCTGAGAAGATTGATGAAATGTATGATATATTTGGTGATGGACATGATTATGATTGGGCACTTGAGATTGAAAATGAAGAATTGGAACAGGGAATTTTACCAGAAGATATAGAAGATGAAGAAAGAGAAATTGAAGATGAGAATAGTGGTGTTAGAGCTTCAAAAAAATCCCAACTACAAGACATATTTGATTTAGAAGATTTGAAGGAGAATCTTTTGACAGAAGAAGATATGGTTATTAGAAGAACTGACATACCGGAAAGGTATCAAGAGCTTAGAGCAGGTATATCAAATTATGGTAATTTATCCCCTGAGGATCAATTATTAGAGAAGAACTGGATTAGTGATAAGATTGCTGTTGATAAAAATTTCGAACCTTCGTATGATTTGACTGAATTTAAAGAAGCCATTGGTTATTCTATTAAGTTTATTACTCAAGATAATTTAGAAGTTCCATTCATATATGCATATCGTCGTAACTATATTACATCTAGAAAACCTGGTGGATTTGCTCTATCAGAAGACGATTTGTGGGAGATTGTTAAGTTAGACATTGAATTCCATAGCATCATTAACAAAAAGAAATATGTTAAGAGGTTTTATGAGGATTTGAACATTCATGATCCAAGCATAGATGATTATTTCCAAAATCAGAATTCTTCATCGGTTGCAGAATTAAATGCATTACAAGATATTCATAACTATTTGGAGTTCAAATATGCTAAAGAAATTAACGCCAATATGATGAACCAACTAGAACATAATGGTAAGAGACATCTAAAGAGTTCCAATTATGAAAAATTTAAGGCAAGTCCATTATATCAGGCCATCAAAGAAATTGGTATTAGTGCTGAAGAAGTTGGTAATAACATTAGTGCTCAACACCAGATTCATACTCCTCAAGATCATGTATCCTTAAAACCATCAGAAATAATAAGTGATATCATTGACGAAAATTCAAAGGAACTTCAAATATTTACAATGAATAAGACATTAGCAATTGACACTGTTAAGAAATATTACTCATTGGAGCTGTCCAAGAACATTAAAATAAGAGAGAAAGTTAGATCGGATTTCTATAAATATTATTTGGTTGATGTTGTGTTAACCAAGAAGGGTAAAAATGAAATTCAAAGAGGTTCCGTATATGAAGATATCAAATATGCTATAAATAGAACACCATTGCATTTTGCAAGAGATCCAGATGTGTTTTTGCGTATGTTAGATGCAGAATCCTTGAATTTGATGAATATCAAATTACACATGTCTTCTCAGGATCAATATATAGAACATCTTTTCCAAATCGCATTAGAGACCACCAACACGTCCGAATTAGCCACTGAATGGAATAAATTTAGAAAGGAAGCCTTTAGAGAAGCACTATCTCTGATCTTTGTTGATATATCTCGTGAAATTAAAGATGAATTAACAAAATTATGTCAAAAGAAGGTTGCTAAAATAGTGCGTCATAAATTTATGACTAAACTAGATCAAGCGCCATTTATTCCAAATTTGAAAGAACCAAAGATTCCTAGAGTATTGACATTAACATGTGGTCAAGGTAGGTTTGGGTCGGATGCTATTATTGCTGTCTTTGTAAAT
Source organism: Arxiozyma telluris (assembly GCA_030571675.1). Taxonomy (NCBI): domain Eukaryota; kingdom Fungi; phylum Ascomycota; class Saccharomycetes; order Saccharomycetales; family Saccharomycetaceae; genus Arxiozyma; species Arxiozyma telluris. The sequence continues at coordinate 36,715 of JAJLYH010000022.1, read as the reverse complement.
CGTAAAACTGATTTTGTTAAAGATTTTAAGATTGTTGAGAACCCATTCGATAGGACGAATCCAACTGCCTTTGATGATATTTTAGATCAAATCATTCAAACTTGCCAACCAAATGCCATCGGTATTAACGGTCCAAATCCTCAAACTGAAAGATTCTATAAGAGGGTTCAAGAAGTTATCCAGAGAAAACAAATTGTTGATAATCGAGGTCAAGCCGTTCCTGTGATCTTTGTTGAGGATGAAGTAGCTCTTCGTTATCAGAATTCGAAAAGAGCTCTTGATGAATTTCCGAATAAACCACCTTTGGTTAAATACTGTATTGGTTTAGCCCGTTATATGCATTCTCCACTACTGGAATACGCTAATCTGACTAATGAGGAGTTATTATCGTTAAGTATACACCCATTCCAATCATTATTACCAAGGGAGATATTTGAACAAATATTAGAAACTGCATTTGTTGACATTGTTAATTTAGTTGGTGTCGAAATTAACAAAGCTACAAATAATGATTATTATGCTAAGTGTTTAAAATACATTGCGGGCTTTGGTAAGCGTAAATCCTTAGATTTTATTCAATCTTTGCATAGATTGAATGAACCACTGTTAGCTCGTCAGCAGTTGATCACTCATAATATTTTACATAAGACAATTTTCATGAACTCTGCAGGTTTCTTGTACATTTCATGGAACGAAAAGAAACAAAGGTATGAAGATTTAGAACATGATCAGCTAGATAGTACAAGAATTCATCCAGAAGATTATCATTTAGCTACTAAAGTGGCAGCCGATGCTCTTGAGTATGATCCTGATGTGATTGCTGAAAAGGAAGATCAAGGTACAATGAGTGATTTTATTGAATATTTAAGAGAGGATCCAGATCGCAGAACCAAATTAGAATCATTAAATTTGGAACAATATGCAGAACAATTGGAAGCCAAAACTGGACAAAGAAAATTGAACAATTTGAGTACAATAGTGTTGGAATTATTGGATGGATTTGAAGAGTTAAGAAATGATTTCCATCCATTACAAGGTGAAGAGGTTTTCTATGCATTAACAGGTGAAACTGATAAGACTTTCTTTAAAGGTTGTATAGTTCCGGTCAGAGTGGAAAGATTCTGGCATAACGACATTAAATGTGTTACAAATTCAGGTATTGATTGTACTGTTAATGCACAATTTCATGCTGGTGTTCAATATAGAAAACCACCAAATGAAATTTATGAGATTGGCAGAGTGTATCCCGCTAAAGTGATTTATATTGATTATCCAAACATATCGGCGGAAATATCATTATTAGAGAATGATATTAGGCACAAATATGTTCCAATTAATTATAGTAAAGACCCATCTATATGGGATTTAAAACAAGAGATGAAAGATATGGAGGAAGAAAAGAAAATTACTAATGAAAGAGCGCGTGAAAAGAGAACGCATCGTGTTATTAATCATCCATATTATTTCCCATTCAATCATAAACAAGCAGAGGATTATCTAAGAAGCAAAGAACGTGGTGATTTTGTGATCAGACAATCTAGTCGTGGTGATGATCATCTGACAATCACTTGGAAATTGGATAAAGATCTGTTCGAACATATAGATATAAAGGAATTGGATAAAGAAAATCCATTAGCACTAGGTAGAGTATTAGTTGTGGATAATCAAAGGTATCATGATTTAGATCAACTGATTGTGGAATATTTACAGCATAAGGTTAGATTATTGAATGAGATGATGTCTAATGAGAAATTTAAACGTGGTAATGCTAAAGATGTTAGAAAATTTATTGAAGATTATTCCAAGGTTAATCCAAATAAATCAGTTTATTATTTCAGTCTAAACTATGAACATCCTGGATGGTTTTACATTAATTTCAAGATTAATTCATCGAAACCGCTGTACATATGGAATGTTAAATTGACTAATACAGGGTTTTATTTGGTCAATTATAATTATCCAAGTGTAGTTCAGTTATGTAATGGGTTCAAAACATTGTTAAGAGCAAACAGAAACAAGCAATTGGCTGCTTCACAACAAAGATAAAGGGTTCGAATGTAACCAAAAAAGAAAAAAAAAAAACATAAAAAAACAAGGTAAGTAAAAAGAAAAACAGGAAAAAGAAAATATTTATTAAGTTTTGGGGTCAAATTTGTAATAACATTATGATTTCATAGACCGGTTTCCATTAAAAATATGTATGTATATATATGTGTGTGTTTTACATTGATGTAACTTAAATTCTTATCAAACATGTCTTCTTTTAAAAGATATTGGGTTCCTTATAAATAATTTAACAGCTGTGTTTCAATTTTGATATATTGTAGGAATTCGTATTGATGATCCACATCTGGTTTTGAATTTACAAAATCAGTGCAAGAAGAGAGGCATGACAAATTGAACCAAAAAAAAAAATTGTGTAGTGAGGGCAATCTTCAATACGGTTACAGAATCCTGCTGCTGTCAAATGGTGGCAAAACGTTTTCAAAGATACTCAACTTTATGCATACTCATTAACTTCTTATAGTACTCATTTTTTTAGTATAAAATAAGCTGGTAGGAGGTAGAGTATCTGAGAGAAGTGAAAAATGTCAATTAACTGTGCTTGGCCTTCAAGTTAACTCTCTTTTTCTCTGTGTGTCTGTGTGGCTTAGTCTCCCTTTTAAAAAGGGATTCTGTGTCTTTAAAATTTATAGGTATCTTAATATTGAGCCCTAATAGGAACAATTCCGTTGTGGAAAAAAATAGGAAGCCCACACTCACAACCCTAACATACTGCCTACTGGTTTCCCGATCAGTCCATAACCGACGTCATGCACCAAACCTCTGGGCGCAACGCAGAAAACAGCAGGAGGAATGACAAAATCTCACCAAAAATAAAATAAAAAATAAAAAATAAAAAATAAAAAATAAAGACCGTTGTCGGGGTAAACAAAAACGAGATGCGTATTGTTGTTGCTCGAGTTAGGAACGTCGGTGTCAATTCTTTCCCTGTCCTTAGATGAATTTAGAAATGAATACGTGAAGGTCACAGAATGGTTGAAAAAACATAAAAGATTAAAACAAAAAAGAAAACATTATATATAATTATTGTTACAACAGGTAGTGATATAATATTATGCCAACAATCCATTAAAGTCTTAACCCCCACCCCCCTTTGACATTTGTTTGGCATATAGTGCGATCGCTGTTAAGTTTATACTATTATCAAAAAAGAGTCAAAAACAAAAAAAGGCATTTTTGGATTAGTCGTCATGTTACCTGTATCAGTGGTTAAGAGAAGTCTGTTAAAGGGATCGAACGGTCAAAAGACGCAAGTTGTCAATGTAATATTATTTAATAGAATACCGAGCACATACCCATTTGAATCTATTAGATTTACCTCTACAAAGAGTACCCATGAGAAAACGGAACCTTCCCCTGATGTCAACTCGCAAACTAAGAGTAATACAACTTTGCAGAATAAAGTGCAAAAACCATCGTTATGGACAAGAATCAAAAAGGAGGCATCTCATTATTGGGATGGCACAAAATTGTTGGGCTTTGAGATGAAAATATCTTATAAGCTAGTCACTAAAATGCTTGCTGGGCATTCATTGACTCGTAGAGAGAGGATTCAAGTCAAGAGAACCACTAGAGATGTCGTCAGACTGGTTCCCTTTGCAGCATTCGTATTGATTCCATTTGCTGAATTACTGTTACCTGTAGCATTGAAATTGTTTCCCAACTTGTTACCTTCCACATACGAATCCAAGAAGGATAAGCAATCTAAATTGGAAAGTTTAAGAAAGACAAGAGAATTGGTAGCTGAAGTGATTAAAGAGAATAAATCGCATTTTAAACCAAGCAATATAACTGAAGAACAGAAACAGATCTTTAATGATTTCTATAAGCACGTTAGAGAGAATGGTGAACCTGAATCCCGTCAACAATTGATTCAAGTGGCTCGGTTATATACAGATGATACAGTGCTTGATAACTTGACAAGACCATATTTAGTTGCTCTAGCTAAGTATATGAATATTCAACCTTTCGGTACAGATGTCATTTTACGTTATCGTATCAGGTACAAAATGTTAGAGTTAAAGAAGGATGACTTTTCCATCTATTATGAAGATGCAGAACAATTGAATTCGCAAGAATTACGTAGTGCCTGTGCGTCCAGAGGTATCAGAATTAAAGATGTAAACGATTCCGTGCTTAGGGAGAATCTGCGTGTCTGGTTAAATATGAGGTTAAAGGATAAGATCCCATCGACTTTATTAATTATGGCCACATCATATAACTATGGTGCTGCCTCTTCAAAGAGATCCTTGTATGATTCCTTATGTGATGTCCTTACTGCTCTGCCAGACGAATTATATCATGAAGTTAAAGTAAATGTGGTTAGAAAGGATAATGCATCTCCAAAACAGAAATTAGAACAATTAAAGGAACAGGAAGAAATCATGAAGGAAGAAGAGGAGCAGGAAGAGAATGCTAAAGTAAGAATCAATGATCAATTGAGTTTGGATGATATAGATAAACAACAAGAAGATGCTACAAAGAGTATCAATCCACAACAACAACAACAACAACAACAGTCTAAGTAAGTTGATAGACATATTCAGTAGGTTTATAGTAGTATGGATCTTTGTTGTTTGTGTAAGGCATATTACAGAGTTGAATACAGAAGCAAAAAAAAAGGGAGAGAGAGAGAGAAACAAGGTTCAAGTTTAATCTGTAAATAATAATAATATATAGGATATATGATTCATCACCGTGCGTATATATATATATATATGAAACAAGTTATAAATAATTATTTTTTCATTGCTACTATTACTGTTATTGCTACTACTAATGCTCATTATAAACCGATGCTCTCTTCTTTCTGTTTCCATTTATTTCCACCTCTTTACCATTACTGTGAACAGTTGATAACCACGGATACGAGTGCTGATAGAAGGGGAATAATGATGGAATTGAGGAAGGAACAGGAGAGTTCGAGGGAGACAGTGGTAGAGAGACAGAGAGTTTGATCCACGAGAGGTAATAACCGGATGACGCGTAAACTTGTGGTATGTTTGTTTGTTTGTTTGTTTGTTTGTTTATTTATTTTTCTCTCGAGGATTTTTCATATTTTTTTCTTCTGTTTACGCGACGTGGAATTTGTGACGCGATCTTGAAATATTTTGAAATATAAGCACAGAGAGAGATATTTGAAGTAAACCATTGTCTAACGATTGGAAAGAGAAATTGTTGAATGTAGATTTACTTTGTAAATGAGCTAATACTTTGTACTTAAGTAAACTTATATTACCCTACTGAAGATCAATTGGGATTTTTTGCTCGGGTTGCATATTATTATCTTCAAGATTCAAGACATAAATTGTTTAACGATTAGAGTACAAAGAAAGGATATCACAATTCAATTGAAATAGCTGTTTTGAACCTTTTTATTTTACTACCTAATAACTCCATCTGCTTTCCGATTAAAAAATTTCTGCACTTTAGTTAGTATCTTTTTTTTTTCTTTTCTGTTGGTTTCATAGCTAGAATTGCACTCCAATATAAAGAATGAGTAATAATTTAAAACAACAAAATAATGAGTCTCAAGATGCTGGAATGGATAGCCAAAAGAATCAATTGAATAGGCCTGTGTCTAATATGAATTTGAAAGGAGGCAGCAAACTGTCTCTCAGAAGGAAGAGAACGGTTCTTTCAGACATTGGTCCCAATTCTGACTCTAGTTCGCAAATATATAGAGCTGAATCCACAGAAGATACAAAATTACAGGAGCATAGAACTAGAATACGTAGGGAGGGGACTGATTTGATATATACAGCGGTTAAGAAAAGAAAGATTTTGAAAGATGATGATCAAGATGATTTAAATTCAATTCCACAAGAAGAAGAAAAAATCAACCCTGTAGATACTGTAAAAGAACCTGTACAACTGTGGAAGGATCTAGATTCTAGTGAAAGGGATGATGTTTTACTAGTGGCAGAATACACAAACGATATTTTTGCTCATCTTTATTCAAGGGAAGAGGCGACGATCCCTGGACGTAATTATACCATAAAATCAAACCAAGCATATTACAGACCTTCTGTTAGGGCTATTTTGGTTGATTGGTTAGTTGAAGTTCATGAAAAATTCCAATGTTTTCCAGAGACTTTGCTGTTGGCTATAAATATTATGGATAGATTTTTGGCTAAGACAACAAAAGTAGGAACGGATAAATTACAACTAGTTGCCGTGACGGCTCTATTTATAGCCGCCAAATACGAAGAAATACATTTACCTAAATTGGCTGAATATGCATACATTACAGCAGGTGCTGCTTCCAAGACCAGTATAAAAAAGGCAGAGCTCTTTATATTATCTACTCTAAAATTTGACCTAGGTTGGCCCAACCCATTGAACTTTATCAGAAGAATATCTAAGGCAGATGATTATGACACAGAGACAAGAAATATTGCTAAATATTTGCTTGAGTATTCGATTTGTTCCTCCAAATTTATTGGTGTTAAACCATCGATCTTAGCTGCTATGGTTATGTATATTGCCAGAAGAATCACAAATAGAAATAATGAATTATGGAACCCTACCTTGCAACATTATAGTGGTAATCTAAATCCAGTAACAGACAAACGACTTCAAGAATATTGTATAGATTTGATTAACGATATTGTGACACCCTTGGCACCAATTAAATATTTGGCGGTAAAATATGGGAATGTTGAAAGATATGGGCAGGTATTAAGTATAGTTAATGAATGGTGCAGTTTGCAAAACCACAAAAATTTTGAAAATCTGTTTTCGTTGTAACATTATCTATTATAATATAAATATACTATCCTGTGTTTAACGTCATTACTTAATTTATTAAAGAAAACATGATTTTCTAAAGAGAATTGAGCATAGTTGCATTTTTATTCATTAATAAACTTTTATTTTTAAATTATTCACGCTACCCATTTCGCACAATCCATGAATTTGACATCATCGATTTTAATAAAAAATATTGGTAATTAATTAATAAATTAGTTAATTATGTATATGCATTATAAATATTATTTATCATACTTAAATCATTGAAGTTTGTTTTTAATTATTGCTTGGTTATCGATTGTATATGATTTTCAAAAGCCATTGTTTCCAAGGGATAATACACATAAACACATTAGATTAATAATTAGACTACAGTATTGTTTTTGATGTATGTATCGACGTGTATTTTGTAACCATCTTAATTGATATTAATATATTGATGCACTTTACTGTGTTTCCTACAAAAATGATTTAACTCAATTGATTTTGAATAAACACTCGTAGGTACCATAATTAAAGTCAAAAATTATATGTTATCTCTGATTTATTGTTTATACTTTAACCTCATATTATACTCATGGTATAAAAAACATATTGTACAGGGTATCAAATTATTTCTTAGTAGAAATCTGGATAATAAATTGGGAAATCTATGAATAAAAAAACAATGAAGGATGAAATGAGTATATAGGTTGACCAAGAATATACTTGCGCTTTTTTTTTTCGTTTTACTCGTGTAGTGTCATAATATCGTAGCCGTTCTTTCTTACCTTCAAGGCCCATTGGACAGATATTACTGATGCTTTCATGAAACGCCTTGACTGATATTTTCTATGGAATTCGTCATGGACTATTGGACTTGTTAAGTAATCCATCATCATGTGACATACAGGAGCCAGTTGGGTTTTTGTATATCCACCCGAATAATGTATTAAATTACCATCCCATTTTCCTTTACCTAGCATTTTCCTAGATAAAAACATTGCTGCTGCTGCACACAAGGATGGTAAAATACCAATGAACCTGAAATCTACCAAAGATATTTCTAGAAGAAATTTAGCTAGGGTTCGAGACTGTATATCGTAGTCATCTGCTTTTGATATTCTTCTCAGAAAATTCATCGGATTTGGATAATTTAGATTAAATTCTAAAGTCTTTAAGATAAATTTTTCACCTTCTTTAATCTCCTCTTCTGTACATGCCCCGTCTGTTTCTGATGCGAAATGTTTAATACTAGGCGAGTAAACCTCTTCATATTTAGATGCAATAAACAAACAGGATGTACCTACTAATTGTAATTTATCTAACTGGACTAATTCTTTTCCAAGAAAACGATCCATAATATTAATTGCTAAGTATAAGGTTTCTGGTAATAGGCCAAATTTATTATGAATTTTTACTAACCAATTAACTAAGATATCTCTGTTTTGTCTAATATTTCTATGTTTGAAAAGATCATCTTTCCTTGGTAGAGTGACCACTTCTAAATGATGAAGATAATTGAAAATATCATTAACATACTCACTAACCATAAATGGATCATTAATATCTTCTGCATCTAGGTCTTCCCAAACGTATTCTTCCTCCCCATTTTCATCACAAACTTTGAATTTCTTGGGTTCTTCATGCTCTACTACCGTAGAGATTGGTCTTTTCTTTCTATCATCATATTTATTTCCATCAACATCCAACGGTTGTTGGGTAGAAGATGGCTTTTGTTGTAACTCTTGTGAATTTACAAAAGGGCAGTTTTCTTTATTGGAAGAATCTACATTGTTATCATGGTTATTATGACTAGAGGAGTTGCTTAAAAGAGTATTTGTCCTTTGATAAGGAACTTGGTTTTCCTTGTCATCAATATATGCATTTTTTTGGTCATTAGTAATTAAGTGGTCATTAGAAACAGTGTTGTTATTATTAGTTATATTATAATTCTGTTTTGATAAAAGATTTGGGTTTTCTTGAATATTGGCACGAGTGAGTATCCTATTATTTGAAGAAGATGTCGTTACAAGACTACTTTTTGTGTTAAGTAAACTGGCTTTCAAATTATGATTTGAGACATTTTCTTGTTGTAATGCTTTATTTGTAACATTATGCAAAGCTAGTCGTTGAACATTTTTTGATAATTTCGTTGACGTGTTTTCTATATTTATATCACCATTATTATTCATATTTTCATTTGAGTTTTTCAATAAAAGATCGGAAGAACCCATTTCAAAGTAAAAATAAATATCTCTATAATATATTTATTATGAGATGGTTGGTTGAAGGAGAATATAAATATTATGGAGTAGCGTAAAAAATCAAAATAGCAAAATAATGAAATGGAAAAAAGAGTTTATGCAATTATGGGCCTAAAGATCAGAATAAATTTACACCTGATGTAATTATTTGAAATAAAATGAAAGACAGGATAGAGAACTATAAACTAGATCAATTCAATAATAGTTCCTCTAATTAGCTTACTGATGGACGAAAATAAAGCGAAGGTAAATTTTAAAGAAAATGACGATATAGAACTTGTTTAGTAGTTTTACCTTTTCTATAGTTAGTAGCAGAAATAAATGGAATTGGCCCCCAGAAAAGTCTTCGTGGAAAGTCAAAAAGAAAGATCGGTATATAAAGCTTCTCAAAAAATTTCGTTATTGGAATTGATATGAAGATTATTAAAGAGCCGCAAAAGTGAAAATGATAATAATCCCTGTACAAAAAAAAAATAAAAATAAAAAAGTAGGACAGATAGTGGGACAAGAAAGTGAATTTTCCTTATCTGTAAATTTTAAAATAAAACAAGTCTAATAGTATTCTAACTAGGTTTTCACTTTCCTAATATTGGGTGAAACAAAGCTAAATGCGTGTAAAAAGAAATAAATGAAAAATATCCAGTTAATTTTTGTATTTTGTCTTTCGACTTTTTACTTCTTGGTTTCAAGATATTTTGAAGAAAAAAAAGTTTACAAAGAGTAATGTCTCTATTCGGTAATACATTTTACTAAGATATAAAGAATACATACTATAATGGTTTTATGGAGCACCTCCTTTTGTTCAGTTTGTAGCTTTGATTTGCCTTTTTGTTATTTAAAAGATATTCCTTTGGGTATTTTGAAAAATAAATCGAAAATAAACCGAAAACGGTAAAAAAACAAATATGTAAACAAACGAGAACAATTGCTGCGTCTTAATTTTATTTACTTTTTTCCTAAAACAGTAAAATGTCGAACTTTTTTCAAAATATCAGAAAAGGGAAAGAATTTTTCCTGATTTGAATTGCTTTTCTGAAACAAGAAATTGTGTCAACAAAAGATCCGAAATTGATCTTCTCTTACCATTTTGGGTAATAGTAGTTTTGCAACTGGCTCAGACTTCTGCATTGATAAATAAAAAAAAAATATTAGACGTATTTGAAGTATTTTGTAGTAAATATCAAATATTTATATCTAATGTACTTTGAGAAAATATTTGAAAGTGAGGGTGGTGAGCATGTACAGTGATTATCATCCCTTCGCGAATTTCTTTGTTTACTTGTTGCAAAACTTTCGGAGAAAACATCTTGCAACCATATCTCTAGAGTCTCAGGAGACTGATTTGTAGGAAAATGCCAAATATATTACCGTTCTGGTAATATATTTACATGTTCGACAGTGGTATAAAATAAAATGTTGGAAAAGACATGGCTGTATAAGGATGATTCCACGGTTTTAGATAATTATGTAGATTTTCGAAATGATACGGATTTCTGGGAAATTTTTTAGTAGTGTTGGGGGGTTATCGCCTTATAAATACAGCCTCAATCCACTTTGATAAAAATCTATAAAACCGTATGTGCATTACTTGTAAGTTAGTAAAGGTATCTTGACATATTTTTATTTTTTTTTCATGCAGGCAACTTCAATCATCAAGTACAATGGCAAGGATGAAGTGACAATTAATCTAAAATGATTGAAATCGAGCTTATAAGGTGTATTTATCTCAGAGAATCTTTTTGCAAATGTGTTCAAGTAAAGAGGATTAGTTTTGAATACAAGCAATGAATTTGGTTGTATATGCGTGTGTTCATACATAAAAAGGAGAATGTAAATATGTTTGTTGGTTAATTGAACAGGTATCAATATATTAAGAGTTAATTAACAAGGCTTCTATGCAAATTTAAATTTTAAAAAGATTTCTGATCTAGGAGACAAAAAAAAATCAGATGATCCTAATACATAAGTAAGAAATATACACCGTAAAAAGTATTTACATCAAGTACTATATATATTTTATACTTACAATTTTCTTGAATTCTTTTTCTTTATGTTTTAAAATCATTGATAAATCTTTATATGGGATAAAAATTATATCTTTATAACAATAGTTACTTATAGTATATATTTTGAGATTATCACAGATATATTAACAATAAATTTCTAAGAAAATTAATATTCAACTTCTAAAATAACGATTGTAAGTTAAAGTTCCCATCAGCATCTTTGGTAAAAACACCTTCTTCAGTAATTATGGCTTCAATTAAATCATGTGTAGTAATATCAAATGCAGGATTCCATACATCAATTTCTGGTGGTGCTACACCAACTTTGGCAGATATTGGTTCATTCTTCTCAGATAGCACAGGTTTCTCAGTATTTGGGTCGACCAAAGTACCTGTGACTAATTTAAATTCATCAGCTTTACGTTCCTCAACAATAATTCCTTCTCCATTCTCAGTTATACTATCAATTGTAGTTTTAGGAGCAACAACAAAGAATTTTACACCGAATTGTTTACATATTATAGCTAATTGATAAGTACCAATTTTGTTTGCAGTATCACCATTACGAACAATTCTATCAGCGCCAACAAAGGCAGCTTTGATTGGGATAGAACTAGTTTTAATTCTGTATGCGATTGAGCTATCTGTGATTAATGTTGCAGGAATATTCTCTTGGGTTAATTCGTATGCAGTTAACCGTGAACCTTGGTTGTATGGTCTAGTCTCCAATGGGTACACATGAGTCATCCTAGCCTTTGATTTAGTTGTTTCGGTCTTAGCTTTCTTCACTTTTCTTTCTGATTTAGATACAGAGTCCTTCCACAAGGAACGAATGACACCTAATGCAGTACCATAACCTGAGGTAGCTAAAGAACCAGTGTTACAGATAGTTAACACAGAAAATTCATCTTCAAATCCCTCTTCAGCTAGAGAATCTAATAAATATCTGGCACCGTTGTCACCCATCTTAATATTATTATTTAAATCTTCATCAATCAATTGACAAGTGTATTGATAAATTTGATCATTTAACTCATCGATGTTAGTAGATTTCTTGACTAACACATTGATAATTTTTAAAGAATTAGATAGATTGACTGCAGTTGGTCTACTACTTAAGAGAAAATCTAATCTTTCAAGGAATCTGGTTTGGAAATTTAACCAGTTTGAACTATCATAAAAGTATTGGTTCTTGACAAAATGGTCATTCAACATTAATTGAGTTTCTAATAAGACAGATAAAGCACCCACAATGGCAATAGCAGGTGCTCCTCTAACTTGCATAGATTTGATCACGGCATACCCATCATCGATGGTATAAATTGGTAAATACTTGGTGGTATATGGTAATAATAATTGGTCAAGAACCTTAACAGAAATATTCTTCTTATTAGATCTATTGAACTTGATGGCTTCTAACGACATGATATATGGCTATTGGTTTATAATCTTCTAGATTATATTGAAATCGGCGGGTTCGCTTATTGTGTTGAATGGTTGGTGCAACTATCTTCACTTTGACGCCTGGACTGAAACCTCTTCGAAACAAGTTCTTACTGAGACCTCTAGTTCTATTCAATAAGTTGTTGAGACGATGACTATAAATACAAAAAGAAAAAAATCAACTCAAGAAAAAATAAATCCTTAACAAAAAAATTTTTTATTCTTATGCTATGTGCTCAAGATTGCTCGAGAATGTCTAAATTCTATATGCGGTGTAAGGATGTTATTCCCCATATTTCGTAGAAATAGCTGTTGAAAAGAATTAATTATGTGTGAATTTATGAATTAATAAGCAATGGTAGGAGTCGTCTTTCTATTTAAATGGTGTTTATGTGTGATCTGCATGATAATGTGACGTTGATCTGGTTGGCAGTAGGTAATTGGTTTGGTAATTAGCCATACTAATGACGATAGACAATTACTCCTTCTTCTGCCTATTAATAACCATACATATAACTAATCCATATAAGGAAAGAAAGTGATCTTTGTTATTTCTACCAAAAAAAATTTATTTCATAGAATACCCACTATTTTTGTTTACCTTTTCAGTTTTCATCAAAGATCGTGAACTTGTACCGCCAATATAGAGCATAGGGATTGTGTGTTTGTTGGTCCGTTTTTTTTTATTTATTTTCTAAATAATCTTTAGGTAAAATACATATTTCAATAGTTCAAAGTTATTTAATGCTTCTTCTTTACTCCAGTATAGTGACTTCAGCCATTCTGTATCCCCAAATATGGAAACGTGTACATCTATGTTTGTATATGTATTTATTTTATATAAACCACACTTCTAGGTTCTTTCCTTTTTTTTTTTGGTGTAGATATTATAAAACAATGGTAGCGGAAATCAAATTTCAGTTAATGAGAAAATTCTATATACGTACAGTACAAGATTTATAATAGAGACAGAGCAAGATTTCAGACAAACAGCGGTTATTGCATCAATTTGACATTATGAGCCAGGAATTTCAATCAACTATTGAAAGTTTCATCTCTCATCCACCGCTTCTGGTTCATTCTTCTTTATCACAACTACGTTACTTAATATTAAGTGAAGGTTTACCTGTAGAATCAGCTAAAAATTTGAGGAGACTGCGTTGTTATACATGGTCTATTTTGTCGAGAACCTCAATGGATAATTGCACTAATGAGTACATAGAATTGTTGAAATTAGGTCCCCCTCAGTCCCCAATATATGATAAAATCAAAAACGATACAGGTAGAACTTTCCAAACAGATCAATCATTCAAAGAAGTTGTATCAGAGGACGCCTTGATACGTTGTTTGTCATGTTTTGCATGGCAAACGCAAGAAACAGAAAATAGATTCGAAATCACCACATATGTGCAAGGCATGAATATTCTTTTGGCTCCTCTATTGTATACATGTCCTTCAGAGCCTATGGCTTTCAGATTGTTTTCCACGTTATGTTATTCTTTGGTACCTACATATGTTACAAATAATCTGGTTGGTGTGGCTAATGGTGCTAAATTGTTGGATATTTGTTTGAAATTGATTGATCCAAAATTGAGCAAATTTCTAGGTGACAATTTGTTGACAGCTGAAATATATGGGATGCCATCCATCCTAACTTTATCAAGTTGTAATAAACCTTTAGATCAAGTGTGCAAACTATGGGACTTCATGTTTGCTTATGGTTTCCATATGAATATTCTTTTTGTAATTGGTATGTTAGTAAAGATAAGAAAGAAGATCTTTAAAGCCGATTCACCTATGAATCTGCTAAAGGACTTACCAGAATTTGATGCCAATGAAATTATTAGAGTGGGAATAGGGTTTTTACCTAAGATTCCCTCTAATGTCTATTCAATGTTGGTTGAGCATTTGACAAATCCCGATTTATCTATAAGTTAAATAAAAAAAAACTATTTTATTACAAATAATAATAGTAATAGGAGTGGACACTAACGTGTAATAATATTAGAAATACGTCTCGTTTGGGATATATTTCTTTATATTACTTTATCTTTACTTAATCTATTGACACATATTAAGTGAAAAATGTTTGTTTGAAATATCAACTTCATAGGATTTTAATTATTCTTTTTAGTTTTTCCTATATTTCTTGGACAGTGGAATCATAGGGAGTTGGTTCTGTATCGACCAAATTTTCATTAAAAAGGCAGTTCTCAATTAAACAAAAGAGGAAAAAGATAAAGTATAATAGGTTAATTTTGTGTTATTTTAGATTGATTTATGTCAGATATGTACTGATTATAATCAAATGAATTCAATGGGAAAGGATGAATATGGTCTGATGAGGTCGCTTATTCATTTGTTTTGGAAGGCCTTTGTTGGTAAAAATTTACTAAATATACATACGGAACGGTTGATTTCTTATTGCAAAAAATTTGCGAGATAATTTCCTAAGGTATTCTCCATTTTAAAGGGAATATGGGTTTCTGAACCAGCCTCGATCAATATTTATTAAATATTTTAATTCATGTAATTGGTTGTCAAATAAAAAAAATAACTGTTAGGCTTTTGACAAATTTTTTTATTAAAACTCTATTTATTATTTTATATTAATACAGTATTATTTATATTAACTTACGAAGCTCTTTCCGTCAACCTCATTTTATAATTTTGGTTTTAATATTCGTTAGTTTCAAAGTATTTATATATTTTTCGGCTTATGTAAATGATAAATAATAATCTCTATGTTGATTTTAATAGTGATCAGTAATTTCTTAAATCAATAATAAACTATTGCAGAAATCTCATCTTGAACATTTAACAATATTGCTGGAAATATTGGACCAAGTTACACACTCAAATACAACGACGATTGGATATAAATCAATAGGCATTGTTAATATTAAAACCGATAAAATACAAACTTGTACATAACTAAATGAGAATAGATTGTTTTTCCTACAATAAAATTATATAAGACAAGGACAAGAAGGTAAAGAACAAATTATTATAATTTCTCTCTAAACATCTTAAGTAATATTTTTTATGTATATATTTATTTTATACTTTATATAAGTGAGACCGAAGAATTGTAATAATAATAAGTATACTAATGAATTCACAATTTAATCATGACTACTAGCTTCAGCAACATCTTAGGCGCATCTTCTTATGAAATATTAACTTTTCTGATGTTTTTTTAGGAAAGATATAAGGTATTGTTGAAATAGGATGTTCTAGAATAAAACAGACAGAACAAAGAGATTTTAGTAAATTACAAACAATAAGAATCAAATATGTATCGTTTAGATAGAGCTAAACGATGAAAAAACGATCTAATTAAATTACTGTCGTTTGTAGAGAAGAAACCCTCAAGAATTGTATATATGAACACAAGGATTTTTCTCATATCTTATTTTTAATTTATTTTTATATTGTGTATAGAGGAGAAGAGTGAAGAACGTTACTTCTATTTTGTATACTAATAACTTTAATAAAATATAGAATATAATTTGAGAATGTTTACATTTTATCCATTACCTACAGGCGCTCATTTTAAACAGGTATTATTATATGAAATTATATGTAACAATTTGAAAGGGAAGTCTTAATTTTCAATAATTAATTTTCAAACGCTTTTCTCATAAAAAATAATTGACAGAAAATGGGGACTTACAGCAGCTAATATTTACTGGGGAAGAGTCACTATTTAAGAATAACAGTTAATATTTTTTTATTTAGATTATTAGGTTTTGTTAGTCAATTTCCTTGTATTTTACAAATTTTGTTGTATATTGATTCATAAGAAGATGCGTCTAAGATGTTGCTGTAGTTAGTGGTCATGATTGAATGATAAAGTTAGAGGTATGTATTTTATTATTACAATTCTTCAACCTTTTATATAATGTACATAAAATAAATATATATACAAATAAAATATAGTTACTTAAAATATTCAGAGATAAATCATAATTACTGATTCTTTTTCTTCTGATGTTTGGCCTTTATATATTTTTATCTCTAGAGCAAACCATGTACTTTCATGTGGTTGTGTACAAGCAATTATTTTATCGGATTTAATATCAATAATGCCTGTTGCTTTATATCCGATTATTGGGTTACATGAGTGTGTATACTTATCCGATATTTCCAGCATTGATCACAAATGGTAAAGTGAATATAGTAGTTTTTGTATCATGTAAAAATAATGGTTTTATTATTTTTTTGAAAAAAGTTTTATTAATTTACGAAAATGATATAATGGCTACAACTTATTAATTTTTTTATAAATAAACTCATATATTATTAACTAATATGTATAAGACTTTATAATAAAATATATGTATTTATATAATCTATAAAACCAACAATACCTTTTAAGTCTTCTTCTCTGGGAAGAAAGGTTTTATATCGTCATCTTGAGATAAAACACTATGGGTCCTTTTAACGCTTAGACCACTATGTGTAGTTGAAGCTACAGATTCCAGAAGCGATACTGATCTTGTTTCATATTTATTGTTAGAAGAATCTAGGATTTGTGATATTTCTGTCCGAATCTTTGATTTATTTTCTTTTTTATGAGGAATGAATTTATTACCAATGATACTACCCAAATGATGAATAACGATCTTTACAATATCATGCTTTAGAGCAGCAAAGAATTCATCTCTTGACCATAATTTATCACAATAATGTAATTCAGGTACCTTAACTGTCAAATTTTTGACATCTGTTAACATTCTTCTAGAACCTTTATAAGAAACTACAACAACTGTTTTTTCGATCACTACAGATCTAATATTAAAATATAAACCTGCCCTTTCTAGCATTTGATTAAATATTTGATCATTTTGCTGCAAAAATGCATTTGTAACTTCTAATTTTTGTCTTAAAACCTCTCTTCTACTTTCTTTTGAGGAAATCGACCCACCAGTATGGCTACTCAAATCCCACGAATCAATATATTTAGATTCTTCAATAGATGCCGCATCACTATCATCAATACTTAAAGATTTGTGAACACTGGCTCGCGGAAAGTACATCATATGGTATTCACCATTAGGTTTTAGTCCATATTTTGAAGTTGTATAATCAGTTATAGAACTATCGACATTATTTGGAAATAAGTAATTCATTAACTTGTCACCTGTTTTTTTGTCCATTTTGAAGACAAAAGGTTGTAATGAAACTACAAGTTCTTCTAAATTAGATATACCAGCCACCGGCGGCACTTGTATCCATTTAACATTAACCATTGGTTCATTCTCTTTATACAAAGGATAATCTCTGAATGGAGCCAAAAGTTCTATAAAAATAGCATTCTTTTGTAAATTAAAACATTGTAATGATGCTATTGAAATCTGACTCGTCACCAATCCTTGCGGTGTTTCTGTTCTTGTATAAGCAGATGGACCAAGACCAATTGTAACAAATGGAGAATTAACATCATCATATAACTCCCAAATCAGTTCATCTGTCTCAACTTGCCATTTCATCTTTCGAACATTATCACCAACATTTTCAAGTCTGTCATGATTTTGCTTTATCGCCTTCATCAATACTGTCAATTGTAATAAAGATATCTCAATTTCTTGAAGAAGTAATTGTGAATTCTCTGCATAATCCGTGGGATTATTAACTTTTAAAAATGATCTAGTATAAAATAATTCTCTTATTCTGTTTTGAGCTTTAGAAATCACAGAAACATCCAACTTATCTAAATTATTCCGAACTTCATCTGCCAATAAAGTTTTTGTTAATTTTTCTACCTTTTCCTCGTTATTAGAGTCAAACTTTAATAGCTCTTCTACAATAGAATAAAAAGTGTTATATTGACGAGATGTGGATGTTAAAAGTAATCCGGGAAAGCCTATTCTACATTTTGAATCTGTTGAAAATCCAGTGATATCTAGGTTATCAAAATATAATGGATTAGGAATTGTAAAAGTCAGGAACATTGACCTCCTTTTTAGAAACATATGATTCTCCATTAGAGTTCCATCAAAACACATCTCCAAAGGTATCCAAGGTGGCCAAAAGTCTGACCATTTTTCCATACCATAACCAATTTTGTGGTAGGAAAGATTTTTTTGAGATGCAAAATCGTCTTTGAATAATGTAAACAGTTGAATATCCTTTGCAATAGAACAATATCTTGTTTCAACAATCGTATCAACATCCATGGAAAGCTTCTTACCATCTCTGCCAGTGACTTGAAGAACATCAATAATACCAATCTCAATATCCCTAGCTGATAATATAACAGCAGCATCAGCTTGTTTCTGAGACCTTAACTGGATTTGAGGAGAAATTAATCTGAACAAGTAGTTATCAATAGCGTCAAACTTTTCATCAGGAACTTCTTTAATAATTTCATCAAATTGTGAAATAAATTCCATATTGGATGGCATCAAGTCGTCCTCATAATGACATGACTTAGCACTAACAAATGTCTTAGTCTTTCGGAGAACAGTTCCTAATAATTCTCTGAAAATCTTTACTGATTTATACGTCATTGCATAACGTATGGCTTTTCTTTCCCCTATATTCGAGGCATACTCAAGCAAGAGATCCCTAAGACGCTTGTCTAAAATTAACTGAATGTTATGCACAATAAATCTATTGTCATATTTTGATTCCATATCGATTGAGGAAGCTTTTTTCATTGATAAAAATGATTCTATGGTACTTGCACGAAGTAATGATGTACCACGCGACTCAGCACTCAATTCTGACTGCAATGATATGTTACTCTCATCATTATTTCCATCATAATAATTGTCATGTATTGTTTCTAATAATTCCAAATCATTTAGAACATTGTGGATAATATGCAAGCGCTTTTTAAGTTCTTCAATTCTATCATATAAATTATTCAACACATTTTGATCTACCTTTTCAATAACCTCATTAGAATATGTTAAATTGTCAATTTGAAATTGTACATCTCTAAGTTCAGTTTCTATTTCCAATTTTCTTTCATGTGCCAACTTCCCCTGGGTTTTTTCTGGATGATTTCTTCCAATAAAACAACTATGCGAATCTTCGTTTCCAAATGGATAATTCACTCTTATCCCTTTCTCTTTCAGATTTCTAAAGTATGAAATTCTAGGAGAATACAACAAGGGAATTGCTTCTAGTTTAATAGGAATGGCTGTTGTGAATAACATTTGATTCAAATCTACATAATCATCATAGTCGTACCACTCTGATTCGCGTAATTCGTCGATGTTAACATCGATTTTATCATTAAAACTATGATCATTATTTTTTGAAACTGGTGATAGGATTTTCTCTATTAGTGTGTTATCAAATATAGTGGAAAGTACTCTCATATCAGGTTCAATGCAATCAATTTCACCGCTTGACATTCGAAATTTCCAAACTGGCTTGGTTTTATTCAATTTCGCATTTTTATGGGTCAACTTCAATTTTCTTTGGTGAAGATCAATTTTCAGTGAATTAAATCTACCTTTAATTCCTGTAAACTCCTTCCTAGATTCATGTTTTGTGACATATCTTGTTAAAATATGTTGATATACATAAGAAATAGTGAGTGGTTCCAGTTTTAGTTGATATTTGATTGTAAATAGTGATCTGCCAAATTTGGTTTTATTCTGGGGAGCCTCAGTAAAAAGTGGTCCTTGTCGGATAGGCCCTGATGTATACGTATTGAAAAGTCTCCACCATCTAAGGAAATGACTAACAGATTGGGGTGCTAGATATATACTGTTTGAAGAACCTACCTGGGAAGAATAAACACCAAAAGACATATGGATGAAAGAACTTCTAAAACCACTATATGAATCGTAATCTTTCATTTCACTGACTGTTTTAGGATTAACCAACCGAATAGTATGGTGTGGACGCACTGGTAATTCTCGTGGAGTCTCACCAGCATTCTTAAAATCCCCTTTCTCAAAAAGCAGCCCCATTTTCCACACAACATTCCCATTCAATTTCATTAATATTTTATCAAATTTATTTGTCACAGTAAAATCACGTATCCCAAGTTCAAATCTCTTCGAATTTATTTTAAGAAATTCTTTTGGATCAGAAGAACCATAGATATCCATTACAGTATCACCACTCCAACAAAACGTCAAACCTGCACCACTATCCGCAATTTCATATGGATCATGCGCACCTTTTATATTCAAATGAAGACCTGTATTACCAAGGAATTGATAAACCCATCTCCCATGAAATAAAAACCTAAATTTATCCCAAAAGCCCAATTTTGGCGATGGATCCATTTTTGGTTTGGTAAGATAATCAAACCAAATCATTAGAGATTCAAATCCTGGTTGGAGGGACTTACCCCATGTAATACATACTGGTTTTGCGGCGCCTATAGTAGTTCTGCAATTAGCAAATGTTTTAATGGAGTTCATCGTCCTTATAAGATGTGATCCGTATATAGTATTAATTTCAGTATATTTATCCCTAGACGCTGATTTAACGAAAGGGATAAAAACTGTGTACAAGGCCATATCATCCGGCATTTGTTCAGCAAATGCAATATCACCTTCGGTGGATGTATTTGGGAAAGATAATACAGGTAATGGATAGTCACGTAACCTTAATTCCCAGAGGTCAGTTTTGAAACTAATACCTAGCAAAAGCAACAAAGTATAAGCAGTATCTTTTGGAATCCCTTTACCATATTCATACAGGAAATCACTATATGAATTAATGGGGAAGGAAGGTGTACCAAACCGCAAATACATATTTTCTATAACTAGATTGGCCACAGTTGGTGTTTGTTCCTTTGAATAAGATAAATATTTTAGACCTAATTGTTCATGTACTTGCACCTTACCTGGCATTCCTTGGAAAACATACTTAGCTTTCTTGTATCTTGTAATCCATGATGTTGAAAAATGTTCCATTAACTTATTGTAAGCTGTTTCTTCAAATTCTGCATTTTTTATATTATGCACACCTTCATCCAAAGTAGAAAGAACACTACCTTGTGTTATATTTCGCGAGGAATTGTGCAATTGAATTTGTCTATCAAATTCTTCCAATTTATGAAGTCTTTCTCTTTGGGCTAATACGCCCACCTTAAAGATCAGACCAAGCTCTTGTTCAAATGGATCTTCCTCAATGTCTATCAAGAACTTCTCTGCTAACACTTGAATATCAGGTAGAGCAGTAGGTTTCTGTTCTTTTGGGAGTACTCTTATATATTTACTTGTGTCTGCAAAGGCACATTTAATTTGATTAAATGATTTATACAATGTGACAATATTATCAGTGATTGAATAGATCTTAAAGTGGTACTCCGTGTGGATATTAATTGTCTTAGATTTTAAAACCAATGACTTATTTTCAATAACATCAGAAATACCAATAACTATCTGATCAACTTCTAATAGAGAAACATAAACTAGAGCATCTTTGAAATAAACTGATTCAACTTGAACAGACAGCAAATCGATATGTAATAAAGTATCAGTTCCCTTATACTCCAATGTATTAATTATTAGCAAAAGTAGTGTATCTTGAGGAAGGGTGATATCCATGACAATCTCTCCAATATGGACATTGATTCTTTGCAAAAGATTTTTTATTCTCATATTCTTTGCAATTTTTTTTGATGATTTCTTTTTTGGCAAATGATTAGATATGATATTAAACATATAATATGTTAGCCAAATGATGTTAACATCAAAGTTCACCAATATTGCAGGTAGTTTGAAATATATTTGACTCTTATCATCAATATTAATACCAAGATCAGAAAAGCTGATTATTGAATCAGCAACGCTCTCATGTTTCTCATCATCCATTATTCTATATAAAGTAGCATCGCTAACTAATAGACGTTTATTATTTCTATCCACTTTCAACAAGATTTCTTGAAATACAAGTTTAACGCCGCGTTGAACATCTGACAAATTAAAACCATCAATCTCCAATGAATCTAACATCCTTGGAAGATATTTAGCTAAAATTATTGAGAAGGTAATATTTTTAAACCTTATTCTTAAAGTCCATTGAAATGACTTTAAGAATGAGCCTATAAATGATTGCTTTGATTTCTGACCTACAGATATTGGTGTTTCAGACTGTATCTGCAACAAAGCTCTATGTAATTTCCCCACTGTTTCATTTAATGTGTCTAATACAGTTAAATTGTTTAGAGATACGTACAAATGTCTTAATGTAGCTTCGACATTTAATTTTTTAGTATCTAACTCACGAATGTAGGTATCAATTCTTTCAAATCCACAAATTGGAACCACATGTGATGTTTCATTATTTGGTGAATCAATGTAAAATAGTTCTGCACCAATTATTTTAATACAGTTGGCTAGCTTTTGCAAGGTTTTTGAGCTATTAGAAAATGATGCATCACTTTTATATATTGGAATATTTGGCATCTTTTGATAAGCCTGTTTATTTGAGCGTTCATATAATCCTTGGATATCAAACACATTAAACGACAAATTTTTATTTTCAGGTAATTGAAGAATAGATTTGAAATTAGAAATGTTTAATTCTAAGGAAAAAGTAGACCATGACTCAAAAGACAAAAAATTTTCAATGAAACTCTTATCTATTAGATTATAAGTCTGATTTGATAAATATTCTTTTGAAGTAGATGGATTTTCTTTTGCTGAATATTTATAAAACTCAATAAAAAGAATAACTTGTTTCAAAGTGGCAAACAATGATGGGTTAATAATATTAACATGACAGGAAAAAATCGTCTTTGATAAAGAAGTATTTTCAATAAAATGTAATAGCATATTAGTAGTAAAAATTAAATTTATTAAAGGCACATGTAGGATAGATATTTCATCTGTCTTTATAACAAGCGCATTGGTAGAAATCGAAATTTCATATTCACCCCAAGGTGAACATTCTGATGGTAACATTGATCTTGAAATGGTGTTATTAAGGATATTAATTGCTTCCAAATACATTTGAATACTAGAAATATTAATAGAGAACTTGTTCCCATAGTGCAAATCTAAATTCTCAATTTTAATATCAATGAAACACAATGTTTTAATTAAAAAATCAAAATATTGAACAAAATTATTAACGTTTTCATAAGACAATAGGCTCTTTTTATGTACTGCCTTCCCGGTCTCTATATCTCTAGTCTTTGCTAAGTTATCTTTCGAGGTGTTTTTAAAACTTTCAAAGGGAATGTAAAGTGACGTATCACTTAATTTAAAACTACAATTCCAATTGGAGAGCAAAAAAACATTATTATTATGATCATGTTTCTGAAGAGCTATGTCTTTTCTTTCAATGTGACAGTTGATATTTAAACCAGCATGGTTCATACTTCCACCATTTTTGAGATCTGTAATACAATAAAGAAAAATATCTACACCTACATTTTTATTACTTTCATTCACAAATGATAAAGATGCCATGTGTACGTTAATTTTTGTATTATCATGTACATTTATATTGACTCTATGGAATAAAATGGTAATTCCCAAAATCCTCTTAATAAGATTTAATTTTGTATTACTTAGTTGGAGAACAATTTTTCCTTGATTCAGATAGTCATTATTATCACAATTCTTCTTACTAAACAATTTCATTAGATTCCAGCTGTTACTTCTGTGACTGTTATTTTTTATAGGGGTTTTATTATTTTGTAACGAAATAAGATCAACATCATAAAAAATTATGGTTGGAGGCCAACCTAAAGAAAGAGATATTTTTCCGATATACAATTTAAATAATTTTGATTCTAAACTTATTCGTCGGATCGACAGTCCTAATATGTAACCATATGAGAAGGAATCCAATGAGATACTTGTGAATCGTACTAAAAAGAATATTAACCATCTCAAAACGATTTGAAACAATATGCATGTTATAAGAAACAACAGTATTATTTCAAAAAGAACATATAGTTTACCAGACACAATTTCTAATAACATTATGTATCTTTGGATCAATCAATCGATCTTGTCACTTTCTCTGACTTTTTCTGTTCTTTATTCGATCTTTGAGTTAAAAAAGATATTAGAACAAAACAATACTTCTCTTTCGTTATTCAAAAATATAAATTTATCTACAGGGGATCAAATGCATAAATAGTTTGTGATACCGTCAACCAATATATAAAAATTTTTAATCTTCTTCTTTATTTTTGAGACAAAAAAAAAGATAACTTGGACCAAAACCAAACAAAAAATTGAAAACCAAATATTAAAACTAATGAGCTGAAAGTTAACAAGACAACTTATCACATAGTTGATAGCGATTAAAATCCATTAAACTTTCAAGGTAAAACAATATCATCCAACTCATCTCCAAGGGACACTTCATTAGGTCATTTAGAATCTTCCATATATTATTTCCTTCACTATAATATCATTTTTTTTCCACAAAAACAAAGTAAATAGAAAATACCCCGAAAAAGGAAAAAAAGACATTCTCCCTGTCCCAAAAGGGAAAGTTCCTTATTTTAGTACATCGAAAAAAAAAAAGACAATACAGAAATTTTTAAAGATGTATAAATAGATGTGCATAACTATTTCCTTGTCAAACTTTGAATTATAGAATTCATCATTTGATACATACATATTCAAATGTAAAGGTCAGGTTTGTTCGAGAAATTTTAACACTCTATAGATTTGGATCAATAATTTCAAGTTTTCGTTAGAGAATATGGTTATCGAATCCTGTTTCCAAGCTTTATACAAGGACTCATCATTGTTCAATAAAGAAAGATTAAAACACAGCAGTACGTTGCCATTTGGACCCCTTTCCCAAAATACTGTCCTATTGACATTATTTTTGTCACATATTAATTTAATATCACCATTAGGAGCTGGTTTTAATTCAATAAGTTGCTTTGTTAACAATTCTGTAACTTCCTCTCTGTATGATTCTAATAATTCACCGATATTCATTTTCAAAGTAGCTATATTGATTTTATTTGAGGATAGTATATGTAATGGAATAATATTTGCTGGAACTTTAACGTTCTTATTAATCAAATTCAATGAATTTAATATATAAGAGTGCTGTTCGGGTAAATGTTTCATTTGATTTAAACTTATTTTTTTATTTTTTATATCTAAACTCACTTGACTTAATAATAGATTAGGTAATCTAGTCTTACTAGTACGATCGTATCTAATTGGAGAGGCTAAAATTCTTGCAAATATATTATCTTGTAATCGAATTGGTTCGAAT
Organism: Arxiozyma telluris; assembly: GCA_030571675.1. Classification (NCBI taxonomy): domain Eukaryota; kingdom Fungi; phylum Ascomycota; class Saccharomycetes; order Saccharomycetales; family Saccharomycetaceae; genus Arxiozyma; species Arxiozyma telluris. The sequence continues at coordinate 11,025 of JAJLYH010000022.1, read as the reverse complement.
TGATCTCGCTTTATTTTACTTTTTTTACCACTCCATTTTTCAAAATTTGTTATTAGGGGTGATATCGTATTTTTAGTAATGTCTTTGTATCCATTTACCAGTTTATGTTTTACTGGAATTAATAATTTCTTATACAAGTCTTTATGCATTATACTCGTCTAATATTTATCCACTAATACGTATGTCTATACCTATAGTTCCTTCTAATAGATTCTGCAAATATTTGTTTGCGTACAACAAACGAAGTTAGAAAATAAGTGGCCTACTGTTCTATATTTCTACTTGTTATGAAAGAAACAAAACTTCTTACATTTCAATATATCATCTCTGTATTTCCCATATTGAATCAATTTTCTTTTTATTTCGGCTACCATTTAGGCTACAATTTTTTCAATATCTTTTTTTTTTTTAGATTTATTTTCCATGGCAGTAATGTATTTTATTTAAGATTGAACACTTAATTCAAAATTCTATCATCAGTGAATACAACAAATTAACAAAAGATATCAAGTATCACATTTTGAACAGTAAAATATGTCTATAGACATAATATATAATTTCTATAAATACTATTATACCATCTATAAAGTAAATGAAAAAAAAAATAGTATAAATATTTTATTATTTAATTATTTCTTCATTTCAATCTTTTTTATCCTTTAAATTTTTTTTCCTGTTTCTTAGAATATTAGACTAATCGCAGTCTTGACCATCAAAGAGAACCAGATAACATTTAGGACATCAATAGTCAAATTACAGATGACCACAATTATAGTGTCAATTAAAAGAAACCTTGGATCATTACGTACAGTGTAGAAATCGTAAATCAACATAAAAGTTTGATACCAGCCCCATAAAATTCTAGCAAAGAAGAAAATTATCATTAAAATTAAATTGTTAATTAATAAAACAATTTTGCTAATTTTATTATTTGATGGAAAAAACTTTAATCCATACCATCTAATATTTAAAAATGGATTAGATAACTCAAACATTAAAAACACTGGAGCATAATATTGTAAATAAGGTTTCAAACCAATGTAATAAGCACCAGCTGAGACAATACCATGGATAGCGAAGGCTAAGGTGGAATGAATGGAAGAGATATAAGCATCCCATATGAAGTAAGCCAACCCAAATATACAAACCAATTGGGTTTCACGAACTTCCCCAAAGATTCTTGAATCAGAATCTGGATAGTTTTCTTTACTCGAGATATCTGGGTTTAAAAAAAAGACAAAAGAAAGGTATAAAACCACTAAAGTTTGTAAGAAGGAAATAAAATGGATGGATGCTTGAATAGATAAATCTTGAATCTTCTTCTCACGAGTACTTTGTATACGAGATCTAACTTCTTCATTTTTTGCATGATTCACATCATACTGAATCTTAAACTTTGATAAGGGTGGGAATACAATATATGCACCAATCAAATAAACAATATGATAAAACAATGATATGTATAAAACTGTATGTAAATTATCCAAAACTGATTTAGAAGTGATCAAATTATATTTCAATAAAATAGGAATAGCATAATCTCTGATTAAGGTAGGTTGTGGTAAACCTACTAAAAAATCAACTAAAAATCTCATTTCAATAGGAAAAACAGCAATAACAACAAACAAACAAACTTTCAATAAAAATTCAATCTTTTAACAGATATGAAGAGCTGTGCGTATGCGAATAGATGTGTAAAATAAAAGTGAATATACAATTATAATCTTATAAAATAAACATAAATTTTGAAAAGAAAAAACAATAAAAAATGAAAGAACTATAAGCGAGTTATAATAACGAACAATTCAATATTAAAAGCAAAAATACAACCTTGCCGTTATTTTATATAATTTTTGAGTTCTCGAAGCAATAAATTAGTCAAATATAGGCAAAAAGTAGGAATAAAAAATTCTAAAACAATATAACCTCTCTTTTATACAACAACAGGATCTAGAAGATCCTTTGATCTTCTAAAAATCACCAGAAGGTAGAAAATCCCAAACTTCAAAATTGGAATTAACACGAATACCAAAAAGAAAAGACAGACAAGAAAAAAAAAACCGCAACTAAAAAAAAACAACAGAAAACGAATAATTTTTCATGTAAAGAATTACATCAAAAAAGTAGACCATCTTTATACCATAAAGAATTTATTATACAGATTTTCATGAACATAAATATTAGAACAGCACAATAAGTACAAAAAGTGTATATAGAACGTCATAAATTATTGAAATATTAACATAATAGTCTTTTATCTATTATCACTATTATTTTCTAGTCAAATTAACATAACCTTGATTTACAAATCAACAATACATGTCAACTAATTATCTTCTTTCTTAGTAGAGTTAGCCAACTTGGCATCCAAGTTAGCTAAAATTAAAGCAGCTCTTTGTAGTTGAAGCACATTAGTAAACTGCTTAAACAAATAAAGTGGTGTACTAATAAAAATGATCCATTTACCAATAGTGTAATACTGATCAAAATACATTATATACAAACCAGCATAAAATGCTTCATTGAAAAAGCACACAGTAAATAGTACATCTCTTCTTGTGTAATACAAGTGTAATAACTTAGAAGATTCTGCTGAAACTTGTTTATGGGATTTAGCTCCACCAGTTAAGCTGGCATACATATGCATATAATGACTTGAAATATCCAAAGCTAATAAAGTTTGAAAGATAACCGCATATTTAGGATAAGCCATACAAAGAAAACACATTAACCCAGAAGTCGTTGATCTGTCAGTAACCATATCTAAAACTGCACCTAATCCACTGCATTGGTTATATTTTCTGGCCATTGTACCATCCAAAGCATCTAACAAACATGATGTACTGTAAAGAAAAGCTGTCCATAATGGACAACTTTGCATTGTCATAAACGAAAGAATGGCTGTAATTACACGAATGTAACCAATCTTGTTTGGGATATACCACAACACATCTCTAGAGGTAACTTCTCTGGACTTTGTCTTAAGTTCAGCCATCTTCAATTAGAATGTATTATCTACTGGGGGATTTTTAAGTTAGTTGTTTCTAATTGTCTTCTTAATTCCTAATAATAATAACTGATTTGAATGGGTTCTTTCTCTTGTAAAATCTTTTCTAATTTTTTTCACTATTTTTTTTACGTCGAAAAAGTTGATTTTAAGGAAAAAAAAAAATCCCAGGATCATATCAGAATATCGGAGCGAAATTCGGGTAAGCTAAATAACTTGTTTGCACATGTTCAAAGTTACATTAGTAACAATCATCATCCACATATACATCCAAATACTTATATATGCACTCGCTTCTACACATCTCAAGTTTTAAAATTTCATATCTATACATTAATTTTAATTTCATAGTTTTACTTATTTAATTATATATATGGCAAGAAAACAAACACAATAATAGAACAGTATTTAAAGATAATGATGTTTTAATCGATTAAGAGATTATAACTTTAAACGTTTTAAGTTCTCAATTGTTGCTTCTAACCCTTCAATTTCAGCAACAGCATTGTCATATTTAACCTTATTCGCTTCCTTCGCTTGAGCATTTGCTTTAGTGTCATAGTCTTTACTATTGATGATCTTTTCAATATTTTGCTTATTCTTAATAGATTTGTCTAATTTCTTTTGGACTTTGGCAATTTCAGCATCAATATCGACATGACCCTTAACCAATAAATGAACATTAACTTCTGGGTTAACAGCCTTTAAGACGCAACCTTCTGGAATCTTGGAAGCATCAGAGACAACTTCGACAGAGTCAATAGCCTTAATTAAAGAAACAATTGAGTCCTTTTGAGAATTTGCAGTGTCAAAAGATTCAGCGTGACTGGATTCAACATAAACCTTACCATTCTTTAAGATGTTATATTCAGCTAATAAGGAACGAGCTTCCTTTGTAATATTCAAAATTAAGTCATAAGCAGTAGCAGCAGCCGCATTTTCAAATTCCTTCTTATAAACTGGATAACTTGCCTTGACGATAGTAGCAGCGGTTTCAGTAGAACGTTTTGGTAAACGTTGCCACATTTCTTCAGAGATAAAAGGCATGAATGGATGAATTAACTTCAAAGCATTGTCTAACAAGATGTACAAAGTGTCCTTAGCAGATTTCTTTTCAACATTAGAACCTTCTTGGATCAAATATTTGGAGTTTTCAATAAAGATATCACAGACTAAGTACCAGAATTCATAAATAGCATTAGTAGAGTTTAGGAAATCACGTTTATCTAAAGCTTCATTGACAGTCTTACTAGTTTCATTTAATTTATGTAAAATCCATTGTTCAACTAATGATTCATTGCCAGAAAGACATTCAGTAGCAGGTGGTTGATAATCATCACCTAATCTCATTAAAGCGAATTTGGTAGCTTGGTAAATTTTGTTACAGAACTTTCTGTAACCTTCAACACGCAAGATATCTAAGTTAATATCACGACCACCAGTTGTATAAGCACACAACGCAAATCTCATAGCATCTGTCCCACATTGAGGAATACCATTTGGATAAGATTCTTTTTGACCTAACTTAGCTCTTTCGACTTCTCTTGGATCTAAGTTACCTAATAATAATTTAGCATGCAAATCTTCTAGCTTAATACCACTGATAACGTCTAATGGATCAACGACGTTACCTAAAGACTTGGACATCTTACGGCCTTGAGCATCACGAACTAAAGAGTGACAGAAAACTTCTCTAAATGGAATGGAACCAGTTAACTTCAAACCTAATAGAATCATTCTACTGACCCAGAAGAAAAGAATATCCCAACCAGTTTCTAACATAGAAAATGGATAGAAGGTCTCCATATCTTTAGTCTTCTCTGGCCAGCCTAAAGTAGAGAATGGCCATAAACCTGAAGAGAACCATGTATCTAAAACATCTTCATCTTGCTCCAAAGTAAATTTAGCACCTGGGAATTTAGCTTTAGCCTTTACTTCAGCTTCTGCCAAACTTTTAGCAGCAACCCAATGAGTGTTGCTAGTTCTGTCACAATTCTGACCCTCAATGTTGACGAAGTAGACTGGACAACGGTGACCCCACCATAATTGTCTGGATATACACCAATCTTGAATGTTGTTTAGCCAATGGAAGTATTCAGCTTCAGAAGATTTTGGTGTAATAGTGATTTGACCATCTTGCACCGCCTTGATGGCTTCCTTGGCCATATCTTCTTGAGAAACCCACCATTGTGGTTTCAATAAAGGTTCAATAATATCACCAGATCTGGAACAAGTTGGAATGGTCATTTCATTATCTTCTTGACCGATGTAAAGGTTCTTTTCTTTTAATTGCTCAATGACTTTCTTTCTGGCATCGAATCTCTTCACACCTTCCCATTCTGGACCACAATTTTCATTCAATAAACCGTCATCAGTAAAGATGTTAATGAATTCCAAGTTGTGACGTTTACCAGTGTTGTAATCGTTTTGGTCATGTGCTGGAGTAATCTTAACAGCACCGGTACCAAATTCCATATCTACGGCTTCCTTATCTAAAACAATTGGGATCTTTCTTGGTAAGAAAGGATGTTGAACAAATTTACCATGTAAATGAGTGTAACGTGGATCATCTGGATGAATAGCCACAGCAGTATCACCGAAGATAGTTTCGGGTCTAGTAGTAGCGACCACTAATTTTTCGTCTGAATCAACGACTTGGTAAGCAAAAGAAGTCAACACACCGAATTCAACTTTTTCATCATAATTTGGCACACTTAATAAAGTTCTACCTTTGATATCCTTATTTTCGACTTCTAAATTAGAGATAGCGGTGTTTAATTTGACAGACCAATTAACCAATCTGCTGGCACGGTAAATAGTACCTTCATCGTGTAATCTGACAAAGGCTTCTTCAACGGCATTAGATAACATTGGATCTAAAGTAAAAGCCTCACGAGACCAGTCATAGGAGGCACCTAGTTTTTTAACTTGATTCTTAATCTTGTTATGATATTCTTCTTTCCATTCCCAAACTTTGCTTACGAATTCCTCTCTAGAGAAATCGTGTCTTGTCTTCTTTTCTTTAGCCCATATTTGTTTTTCAACAACAGATTGAGTAGCAATACCAGCGTGGTCAAAGCCGGGTAAGAAAAGAACGGTCTTACCCTTCATTCTATTGTATCTAATTAATGAATCTTGAATAGAGATAGTCAAAGCATGACCGATATGTAAAGCACCAGTAACATTTGGTGGAGGAGCTGGAATACAAAACAAGCCTTCTGGTTTAATCTTACCGTCCTCTGTGAATTCTGGATCAAAAGCACCAGATTTGACCCACCAATCGTACCAAGAACTTTCGACGTTGGCAGGATTGTAAGCTTTTAGAGCAGGGTCATCCAAGGAGACTAAAATCTTCTTTTCACCTGGAACAGTTTTGTCAACAAATTCAGGGATTGGTTCAGCTTCCTTCTTAACTTTCTTAGTCTTCTTTTGACCACTGTTATTGTTGGCAGCAGCTTTCTTGGCCTGCTTAGCAGCAAATTTCAATAATTTTTCGGCCTTCTTTCTTTCCTTTTCGATCTCCTTTGGAGTCTTTGGAGTACCATCCTCTTTTAATGGATTGATAATAATTTCGCCTGTCTTTGGATCAACAGGTGGTAGATTGTCTAAATCACTCATTTAGCTAAGGTTATGTCACTCTGGTAAGATATTTGAGAAGCCCTACTTGAGTGTAAAGAAAATCACACATTTTGAAGAAAGATATAGAATATATCAAGGAATTCTTTTTAGTCGAATGTGTCTACTGTTTAATATTTAGAGTTATCAATTGTTTTCGAAGACTTGAACTTTTGGAAATCGTCGGAAGTGAAAATTCCACAAGAAAAAAAAATTTTTTTTTCAGATTCCTCGAGAGAGAAAAAGAAAAGACTCAATACCTATATACAAAGAGACAATACAGAGAAGTACAATACGTAGAACAGAAAAATAGACAGTATAGTAAGTGGCGTACCTAACTTACAGAAAGATGAATCTAACATGAGAAATAACGTGTATCACTTTTAAATTTTACCACTGGTCATGGACGTTGCAAAGCGTAGTTGAGAGATGGGCTCTGAAAATATATCTTGTATTGTACACTAACACATTTCCTATTCTTGTGATATTTCCCCTTTGGGAAGTTAAAAGATTTCCTATTTAGGTAGTTACTCTGTATAGTGATATCCGTCGTTTCTTTTTTTCTCTTTTTCTCTCTTTCTCTTATTTTATTTTATTTTATTTTTTTTCGTAGAGAAGATTTTCTCTTTTTGGGCGATTTGTGAAAATTAAATAAAATTTTTTTCCTGCATTTTGTTTTGTGAAGTGATTCATCTCCATCTCATCTCATCGAAGACCTTTAAACAGGTTACTTTTCTATGTAGTCTACAATAGTCTGTTTAATTTTACACGTATATATATATATATATATATTTAGAATGTGTGTACCTAGATCTATATATAGGAGCAGGTGGTAATATTGATCGTTTGACTCCTTCAATAATCCCAAAATAATTAATTTGTATCAAATAAATAACGAAGTGCACAGTATAAACAATGTCTCGTATTATTGTAAAGGGATTACCAATATTTTTAACAGATGATAAATTAAAAGAACATTTCAATAACAGATTAATCGAAAAATATCATAACTCTCAACCAGATTTGATCACAGATTGTAGGATCTTGAGGGATAGAAAGGGCAACAGTAGACGGTTTGCGTTTATTGGTTATAAAAATGAAGCGGATGCATTCGATGCAGTAAACTATTTCAATGGATCCTATATTAACACTTCTAAACTGGAAGTTTCTATGGCCAAAAGTTTTGCTGATCCAAGGGTCCCTCAATCTATGAAGGAAAGGAAAAGGGAAGCTTACAAGAGAATGAGAGAGAGAGAAGAAAAATTATTGGAGGAAGAGAAAAATAAATCAAACAGGCACAATAATAAAAAGGCTAAGATCCACCAAAATTCAATTGATGCAGAGATTGCTAAGAATAAACAGTTACAGGAATTCATTGAAACAATGAAACCGAGCTCAAAAATTACATCTTGGGAAACCACCGGTATAACCAATAACAGTTATGACACAGAAGAACATAGTAGTAATAATAAAGAACACATAACAGATGGGAGTTACGATGATACCAAAGAAGTCCAGGGAAATTCTCTTTTGGCTCATGCTCTGGCCATGCAAGACAATAATAACAATGAAAACATGGAAATGATACCAAAGCAAGAGAGTGATGATGAATATGAAGATTTTAATGGTGAAAAAGATAATGAAGAAGACGAGCAAGAAGAAGAACCTATGATGTCACTTGATCAAATACCTATTAGTGAAATAGATCACAATAACAAGGACCATGATGATGATCAAGATAATCTAGCAAGAGATGAACAAATCTCGGATTTGGACTGGTTTAAGCAACGTAGGGTTAGAATTAGAGAAGGTGAAAATGAACCAGCGAAAGAATCTGATACTCAAAGACAACAACTGGAGGAACAAGAAACAGTGGAAGATGTAGATACACCCAAAGAACCTACAAAATCACCAGAGGAAATAGCTATAGAGAAAATCAGAGAGACTGGTAGATTATTTTTGCGTAACATATTATACACATCGACTGAGAAGGATTTTGAGAATTTGTTTAGTCCATTCGGCCAATTAGAAGAGGTACACATTGCATTAGATACGAGAACTGGTAAATCTAAAGGTTTTGCCTATATTCTTTTCAAAAATCCTGACGATGCAGTACAAGCATACATTGAATTAGATAAACAGATCTTCCAAGGTAGATTATTACATATCTTACCGGCAGATTCTAAGAAATCCCATCGGTTAGATGAGTTTGACTTGAAAAATATGCCATTAAAGAAGCAACGTGAATTGAAAAGAAAAGCGAATGCATCGAAACAAACCTTTTCTTGGAATTCCTTATATATGAACCAGGATGCTGTGTTGAGTAGTGTTGCTCATAAATTAGGTTTACAGAAGTCTGAATTACTTGATCCAGAGAACTCAAGTTCAGCGGTTAAACAGGCATTAGCTGAAGCACATGTGATTGGTGACGTTAGAAAGTATTTTGAGGAGAAAGGTGTTGATTTATTGAAATTCCAACAACTGAAAGATCCAAAACAGAGAGACGATACTGTCATCTTAATTAAAAATTTCCCATATGGTACTACTATGGAGGAGTTAAGTGATCTTTTCTTACCATTTGGTAAGTTGGAAAGATTTTTAATGCCACCGGCTGGTACCATTGCTATTGTTCAATATAGAGATGTGACTTCTGCTAGAGCAGCGTTTACGAAACTGGCATATAAAAGATTTAAAGATGGTATACTATATTTGGAAAAGGGTCCCAAAGATTGTTTCACAAGGGCTGCTAAGGCAGATGAATCTATCAAAAGAGACTCTGTGGTACCAGTGGAATCCAAAGTATCAGTAGACGATATTATGGAAGGTAAGAGATCATATGTAAACACATCTGACAAGGCTTCAGAACAATCAGGAACTCAAGACACGAGTAATACGACTAATGGAGATGCTGGGACATATAAACAGGATGACAACAACGACGACGATAATGACATTATTAATGGGCCAACAGTCTCTATATTTATTAAAAACCTAAATTTTTCCACTACGACTGCACAATTAAATGATAGGTTTAAAAACTTCAATGGCTTTGTTGTTGCACAAGTGAAGACTAAACCAGATGCAAAACACCCAGGCAAGACATTATCCATGGGGTTCGGGTTTGCTGAATTCAGAACTAAAGAACAAGCTAATGCAGTAATAGCAGCAATGGATGGCGAAGTGATTGATGGCCATAGGATCCAACTGAAATTATCTCATAGACAAGGCAGCAGTAATGCTAATGGTGGCAACAACAGTAATTCCAAGAAGAAGATTAAGAGCGGTAAGATTATTGTCAAGAACTTACCATTTGAAGCTACTAGAAAGGATGTGTTTGAATTATTTAATTCATTTGGTCAATTGAAATCTGTTCGCGTTCCAAAGAAGTTTGATAAATCAGCAAGAGGTTTTGCATTTGTTGAATTTTTATTACCAAAGGAAGCAGAGAATGCAATAGATCAGTTACAAGGTGTACATTTGTTAGGACGTAGATTGGTTATCCAATATGCGGAATCAGACGCAGTGGATGCAGAGGAAGAGATTGCAAGAATGACCAAAAAAGTCAGGAAACAAGTTGCTACTAAAGAGGTGTCTTTATTAAGAGAAAGTGGTGGCAGACGTAAAGTCAACATGGAAGAATCCGAGAAGGATGAAGCAGATTATTAAATATTTTATCACTTGCTATCATCCATCTTTTTATACTATATAACATAAAACTATTTACAACAAGCATAGGATTATACAAGTTATTATTATTATTATTATTATTATTATTAAAGAGTATAAGTTCTTTGTTATAATAGAAATTCTATGATAACCTAATAAAGAGTTCTAAGCCCTCTCTTATCCACAGCCCAAGGCGATAAAAACAACAAGAACCACAAAAACAAGAATAACCGAGTATTAAAATATGTCTAACGTATTCCAAATAAATTCGTATTTATTTTTTTCTGTTACTTCTGAATATTTTTTTTTTTTTTGTTTTACCCCCACGAAAGGGAAGCGATTTGACAAATTCAGTCCATTCTGCAAGAATTAGGTAGGGATAGATAATGTTTCCCGCGTTGCAAGCAAGCAACTTGGCAATACCGAGTTATCTTTTCTCGGGGCCCTGCTCCTTTTAAAAACACCCACCTTTCCCGAGAACACGTTCTGCGATTTCGCAAACCGTTGACTGCCAGATTCAAGACAAAAGCTGATCTGATCACCGCGAAATGCATTAAGATGTGGGGCCCCACACTGTACGAAAGAACAAAAACACAAACAAAAGAATGGAAGGAAAGAAGTTTGTAATAGGAAAGGGACCGTGGGAAAATTAAACCCGCGGAGAAGAAAGCGGCATGTGGAATCTTATTTCTTTTTCTTTTTCTTTTTTTTTTTTTTTTTTTTTTGGGGGGGGGGGG